>CM031960.1:3296395-3351395 GCA_018749465.1 Paracanthobrama guichenoti | reverse complement strand
AAGTGAGACTGGAGTTACTGACGACTCGTTTCAGTTCAGAATCACTTCTTTCTTTTAGGAGACAGTAACTTTATTTATTGTGCACTTTGATCTTTTGCAGAGCTTTTATATTCACTAACAGCTGTTACACTGCATGAAAGGTAATATTCAAAAGCATAATAGGGGCACTTTAACATATTATTCATTTAACACATTTAGAACATGCATTTGCTTTGACATTTAAATTCAACCATACAAGTGAGTGCAAATCACAACACACTTTTGCACCATCCATAAGGTTTGCTGGTCACATGAGTACATATGATGCTCATTGCTCTTCCCAGAATCCATTTAATCTGTGGTATTGATTCCTGTGGAACCTGCTCTAATCTGATGCTCATTTCATGAACATTTTAAGAGCTTGAAGTGCTTCCCAAGAGACGCCAGATTGTGCGAATACATTCTGACTTTGTTTAGTCACGGACAGAGAGTGACTGACAAAATACGTCTCATGAATCTCTGAAAAACACTTCTGAGAGAGTTCACAAGTGCACATGGCAAACTTTTTACCCTAAGTGGATCACAGTGACCATGAGCCCACAGCTGGAATCGGCATGATGATTTCATTTCAGTTATGTTTTTGGATATGTTAGATAAGTGGCTCTTAGGGGGTTGGTCTCAACTGTTTTGACAGACTGAAAGAATACACTGACTCAGTGAATGTGTGTTGGATGCATGCAGATTTAGCACTTTATTAGGGGCCAAGCATCGAAGGTATTGTATCCGTTGACGTTCTTATTATTCTGCTTGTTTCATCTTCTTCCGCTCTTGAGTCTATGGCAGGGAACCCTATGGTAAAATGCTGTGAAACTTGGCACACAGATAGAGGTCAGTCCAAACATTCACCATAGCAAATTTGATTATAGCAATCCCTCTAGTGCAGTGGTTCTCAAAGAGTGGGGCTAGGGGGGGGCACTGGTACTGCAGGGGGGGGTGCGGGACATTAAAAACAACAACAACGGCCAAGTTAACTGACGTCGCATGGAAGATGGATCGGTTTATAAAAGGCAAGAGAAAAGCAGTAGATGAGGTCTCTCAGACATCTCAGGCAGGTGCTGGTAATTCAAAAGCTAAATGCAGAAAACATGATGAGGCATATATTGCTCTCGGCTTCACTGTTAATGTGGTTGGCGAGGAGGAGAGGCCCATGTGTGTCCTCCTGTCTCTTATTCTGCGTTCACACTGAACGAGAATAGTGTCAAATTCGTGTCTGTCGCGTCTAGTTGTACGCTTGGACATTTTGAATCCACTCAAGCGTCCACAGCGAATTGGACGCACGTATAAATCAAGCGTTTGAAGGCGCTCCAGGAGCTGCGCCTGGATGACGGACGCTTTCAGTGGTACTTCCGCCTGTTTTGCGCCCAAGTTCGACACGGGAGAACGAACTTCCGAGGACGGGAGGACAAAAGTCCGGTTCTCTGCTAATGGAACAGTAGCATTCTTGATAGCGTCTCTCTCTCCGGCTACAATAAAATTATTTATGTCATAAAACACCATTCTGCCTCTTTTCATTTTCATTACAAAAAATATTAACCATTAATAGCCTCACAAATGTGGTTCAGGCAACGCATATTGATTATCTTCACTGCATGTATATCAATAACAAACTAAATATAAAACACAACCATGCCTCTTTTTGTTTACATTTAAAACAAAATATTAAACACATTAATATGTGGTTCAGACAATAAGTGTGCATATATGTTTATGTGTGATCAATAATAGCCATTATACAATTTTTCATAGGTTGAAAGGGGGGCATGACCAAAAAAGTTTAATCACCGTTCTAGCGCCACCAACTGTCCAAAATTTCACTAATAACTTTTAAACCAAAAGGGCTAGAAACAAAATCATTGAGTTGATTTCCTCTGATTCCTAGGCTCAATGTGATTCGATTGCATCCTCATTTTCTGTCATGAAACTTTTTCAGCCAAAAAAACTACTTTTTCGAACTCCTCCTAAACGGCTGCTCCAATCTGCATGAAAATCAAATCAGATCATCTTCAGATTATGCTGGCCAAACGTTATCATTCTTTCTGTTCTCGAATCACGTGCAAACAAATTTGAAGAGCATGCCAAATTGGGCGCGAGCCTATCTCCACAACGCTTTAGCGTATTCTGACCAAACTTGGTACGTCATCACAAGTATGACCTGAAGCTACATGCTGCGTTTCGGCACAGCGCCACCTACTGGTTCGGAGATAGATAGTTCAGAGATTTTGCTTATAACTTTCAAACGGTTTGGCCAAAAATTATAAAACTGTTTAGCTTCAGGACAACATGCCGTATCAGCCATTTTGGGCATCGAACATTTTACATTTTGTAGCAAAATTATGTATTTTTTGGACGCATTAGTGTATAATTATGAAACTAGGTATGGGTCATCAGCACAAAGGAGTCTGAGAAGTTTTGAGACACCTAGTGGTGAAACAAATATTCATATGCTCATAACTTTTAGTGTGGTTGACTTTGGCATCATCCCCTTGGATTCCAGAATCCTTGCCGAGTCCAACGATACCTAACATGATGAATTTCACCTTATGGTTCATGCAATGTTGCGATTTAGCGTTAAAACAACGTTCATGAATATATTTGAAACCGTCAGTCCGATAGAGGTGAAACTACAATAGGAAATTCAAAATCATTGGCCGTTGGCTAAACTTTGCATGGGTAATTTTTTATGTACTCATACCAAGCGGCTCCTCCCCCAGTTTCTCTTGAAGCCAACACGGAAGTGACTTAAACTGCACTTCATCGACTGGCCACTAGAGACCGGCTCCAGAAGGGAGCAGAATCTCATTGAGCTCCATGTTAAAATGCCCAACTTTACAGCAGAATAAAACGTGTGTACAGCCTGGGACAAACTGTGGTTTTGGTCTATACGGCTAATTTTGCCTTTCATGACAACTGTGAACTTCATGACAACTTCATGAGGACAACTGTGAATTTTTTTTATAACTCAATTGTTTCCATAATATAAAGCCTTAAAGTTCTGCATAAATAAGGGCGTGGCCACTTTGAGTGACAGGTGGATAGCCATTTGTCTGCTGTCTGTTGGTCATCACCTCACCTCAGCTCCGCCCACATCCCGCCTCTTTGCCCATTGTCAGTTATCCAGGAGTGACGCGCTGCCAAGATGGCGACGGTCAGCTCGACCCTACTTTACACTTCAGAACTGCTCTTCAGAATCCGACGGGTGACGTTACGGACACTACGTCTATATTTTTTTACAGTCCATGAATCATACTTATACATGTCTATAACTCCTAAACGAAATGAGATATTTTCACCAAATTTGACACATTTATGGGCACACTCTGAGGACATATAAAAAAAAAAAAAAAAAAATTGGTGGCATTGTGCCTGTTGGTGGCGCTATAACTGAACAAAATATTAAATTGCCACTAATTACAATAAAGTATTTAAAATAAAATGCTATATTTTACTGATGATTTTACTTTTTGGTTGCTGCTTTGTGCTTGGCCCCTTAAATTGCTGCTTGCAGCTATATTTTAGCAATTATTATTATTTCTTAAACCCTATTGAGAGCTAACTGTTCCACAGATGTACGTTGTGGTTTAAATCTTATCTGAGTTTTCCTCACACAACCTTGGTAAAAATTAGGGAACCAATCACTCAATATTTCTCTTCTAACTCAGGTGTCCTTTGAGAAATTTGATTCTGTTTAGATAAGCGCGCCTGTGATTACGGTATATTAATTTTTTGTCAGTGCCAGCTCCAACCTGATGTAAAAAGAAAAATAAATCAATGAGAGTCCCATCATTGACATAGTTGCCTGCACATACCAATAATGCACTTTCAATGCAAAAGTGCCTGTATTATGCAATTTTAAAGGTTCCTAATTTTGTTTTGGAGGTCGCCTACAACAGGTTTACATGCATCCAAGGTCAAAATACACTTTTCTCATTATATTCATTGCGGCATCAGCTCTTTCCTCTCCAAACCCCTCCTTTCTGAGAGCCTGCTCTGCTCTGATTGGTCAGATGGCCCAGTTGTGATTGGCTGTGAAAGCAAACACTCATTATCATATCTGAATCTCAGTGATACGAACAGTAGCGATGGCGTGGGTTTTACCGTATCAAACTCATCAAAGTGGATTTGCTTTGGCAGCAGAAAACAGCGTCTTCTCCACATGAACAACACCAACCAAACTCTTCCAGTCTCAGATACAGCTACAGTGTGTGAGGGCGGGGCTAAGAGACGCTGTTTAGCCAATCAAGACCATAGACTGGCATTATGCAAATGAGTTACAAACCTACTTAGATATGTTACAGAAGTGAGACTGGAGTTACTGATGACTCTTTTCATGCAGTTTAGAATTGCTTCTTTCTTTTAGGAGACAACTCAATTTATATTATATTTAACTTTACAGAGCTTTTACATTCACAAACAGCTTTATTACATGAAAGGGTATATCTGAAAGAGCACAATAGGGGCACTCTAGTACAATGCAACCATTTAGATGCCATTTAAAAAGAGAGAGAGAGAAAAAGAATGGGATATAAAAGAGACAGAAAATAAAGCTTCCTGTTAAAAATGGCTGTCAGTAACCAGCAGAGTAAATGTTTGATAAGGGCCAGCTTTCTATATGAAGAGACACAAGGTGCGGGTTATGACCTGAGCAAAAACAGTCTGTGCAAACAATTATTGTTGAACACTGGTCAAATCCTTTCTGAGCAGGAAGCAACTGGAGAGCTAATGAACTGAGTCCAGGCCAAAAACGGGACGAAAGCAGTGTGGGCAAGTGCAACTCCTGACCTAAGGTTGGGATAGACTTGTTTGTGTGTTTCAGAGAAGCTGGAATGAAGCTGTGTGTGTGTGTGTGTGTGTGTATGTATGTGTGCTGCTGGAGCTCTAATTACTCTCCTGAGAGATGCTCTGCTAACCAGGAACAGATCTGGGACTGGACAGATCCTAATTAAAACTCATGTCAGGGATCTACAGCTCCACAGCTCTCAATCCGCTGTTATCACTGATTCTCAAAGGACAGAGTTTCCTACTTGGAGACTGTCAGGCTGTCGGTCTGCTGTGGATGACACACAAAACACAAGCATGTTGAGATTAACGCTTTCACCGCCAGCATTGTTTTCAAAAAGTTCCCATCCAGTGCCAGCATTTTTGATCGCCTTCACAAAACTTTCATGGCCCCCAGAATATTTTGTTTCATGAATATCTGATCATGCAAGTATATATATGTATATATATATATATATATATATATATATATATATATATATATATATATATATATATATATATATATATAATAACCTCTGCTTAAAAACAATGCTTCATGCATTCTTTTTAAAATTTTTATCAACGTTAGTTTCTTTAAAAAGCAATGCTGGAGATGCTGTTAATGAGGAGTTAATGTGATTTCCTCCTACAAAACTCTTTATCTTCTGTTCTCTCGCACTTGAACACACTTCATTAGATCGTTCTAATTATTAAGGGCCCCAAAAGACACTCCTGCTGTTTGCAGTGATCACTTGACATGAAAACGGTTGGTGGTCCTTGTGTAAAGGTTTAATTTTCTTGGATTCTGCAGTGTAGATTTACTGTACCGATGCCCATGCAGAGGGGAATAATTAGTCTATTTCTATCCGGTGTAAACTGCATCATTAAAACTGATTTCTCACTGAATGTCTTTCATGCAGGTTGACTGGCTTATGAATTCAGAAGGCAGCGACATCTGCAGCAACTCAATGATGAACTGAACTTGAAGATGAGCACTAAGAAAATATTAGCCGCAAGCTGTCGGATCAGTAAACAATGCGCTCCGAGCAAAAATAAATATGAGGAAAGCTCACAGACTACATCTGAAATGAGAAAGAGGTCAAATTGCCATGTTTATTCACCTTTCCTCTTCTTAGTGTGAATGTTTAACGGGATTCTCATTAAGAAGCACTGCAGAGCAAGCACAAATCATTTTCATTTCAGCTTTAACTTCTAGCAATGCATTCAATACAAAATTATAACTATTTAAAGGGGTCCTTTTCTACTTTATGCTACAGTATATGCTATTAACAGAAATCAGAGGGCAATGCAATCAAACAAAAATAAATAAATAAATCTATACCTATAACAGCGTTGCTCTATTTCTATTGGAATCTGCCACTGGTAATAGCCCTTATGTCTTCTGCTATGCATAAAAAAAATCAAATAAAGAAAATAATTAAAAAAAGATAATCCTGCTAGTAATCCCCATTTTTGCTAAATATATTTATAATCTGATTGCATCTTGCTGTGTGGACATAATGTTCACAGTCATTCGCAACACTTCCGTCCCTCTTCATCAGACTATTTCTGGAAACTAAAGCAGCTAAAATGGGTCATTGAGAAATTCTCATGTATTGACATCAACTTTGCCTGCCCTAGTCAATGACAATAGTTTTCATATTTTTATGTCACATTTCCAATCTAAAATAAAAATCTTTCTTAAAAATGAATTCATCTTCCCTGTGTCAAAGCACACCGGAGAGAGATTGTTTTCAAAGTTGGCACTAATTAAAATTGGATGAGGAATGAAAACAGACTGAACTGTTTGACGGTGATGCAAACCAAGGACAACCTCATGTGCCAGAGAGATTACAAGTGCTATCCGACGACAGCAGGATGTGGGCATTTTGAGAGGGATGAGTGACATTTATTACATTTTACATCTGTGCATGACTGTTTTTTGTGTTTTAATGTGACTGCGCAGTACAATTAGCCTAAATGAAGTGGGTTCCCCTGTGAAAAAAAAAGAAAGTTCACTTTAGCATACTTCTAAATGAGTATGCTAAAGTAAAAACATAAGTCAACATTTTAATTACGTCTGACTTATTACAGACATAATTAAAATAATATACTTTAGGGTCAACCGAATGCTTTCGGACTCTTAACTTCAAGATTATAATTAAATGCAAATGAATTACAGTTTAAATTTACATTAAATGTAATTAGCTGAAACCTATAGTGCTTTTGACACACTTAAGCAGGACTTCAGTACATCTTTATATGTCATTTCATAATTACTTCTGTTGTCTTTGAAATATGGTTAAAGTGAATGTACTGAAAAGCAATTATCATAAATTAAAATATACTTTAATGTCTTTGTTGTCATGTATTTACATATATTTGTAATTACACATTTGTAATGACGTTACAATTTAATACATATTAAATACACCACATATTCAAGTAATCAAGTGTACTTAAGTGTGATAAGCATCATAGTCATGAAAGTGTACTTTCTTTAAGTGCATTTAAAGGGTTCATAACACGCACAGTTTGTGCCAGTCTCTTGTTAGAGATATCTTGAGTATCTGTAGAGTAGTGTTGATCCTTCATATCTCCTAAGAGTCTTTAGTTTATCATATTTATAAAAGACAGATACACTGTACTGATTCTTTCTGAAAACAGCCGAGCTCGTGGAGGCGTGCAGTGGGTGGAGCTAAAGACACACACACACACACACACACACACACACACACACACACACACACACACACACACACACACACACACACACACACACACACACACACACATGCACACACACACACACACACACACACACACACACACACACACACACACACACACACACACACACACACACACACACACACACACACATGCGCACACACACACACATGCGCACTCACACACACACACACACACACACACACACACACACACACACACACACACACACACACACACACACACACACACACACACACACACACATGCGCACACACACACACACGCGCACACACACACATGCACACACAACCAGAGTGAAAGCGTGTTTTTAGACACGAGAGCAACAATGTCACTAAAGAAGTGTGTTTCTGGTGTGAGGGAAAGATCACCTTGTTCAGCTTCCCAAATAACCCAGCGTTAAGGGAACAGTGGATGCAGTTTTTGTTTCCGGAGTTCTGCAAGTGTGTGTGTTTGTTCCCGGTCATGAGTGGAAACTGCAGCGGTGAGTGAAACTGCAGCAAATATGTGTGTTTTGTTGGTAATCACTGCGTAAGTGCATATAATGTGAACAACACCAGCATATAGTGTGTGCGAGAGTGTGTGTGTGCGAGAGTGTGTGTGTGCGTGTGTGTGTGTGTGTGTGTGTGTGTGTGTGTGTGTGTGTGTGTGCATGTGCGTGTGTGCATGTGTGTGTGTGTGTGTGTGTGTGTGTGTGTGTGTGCGTGTGTGTGTGTGCATGTGCGTGTGCGTGTGTGTGTGTGTGCGTGTGTGCGTGCTCATCCAGGAGAAGTGGCCATATACGGAATTCAGCCCTTATGACATCATATAGAGCCATATTAAAAAAAAAACTTCCCGAAACTTGTCTGAATCCTGAAGGAGTGTATTTGGCACAGAGATACTCCAACTCATGTTTATCATGAGAATCAACTCTTTAACTGTAGTCAGAATGCATGAATACAGAATGCCAGCATTTTCCATGTGTCCGTGTTTTCACTGTTAGACGCTAGCTAGGAGCCGCTATTACGCATCTCCTGAATGAGTACAGAATCTCCAGATCAAAACACAGACGAAGGAGACGCAAAAAAAAACTAGCGAACGTATGTAATTATATGCATAAAATAACGTGATCATCAACATTAAACAGCGTATAAATCAAAACTGCCTAATGTTACTGAATGACGAGCTCTAGGACTGTGAAGCTTTGGGGTGTTGATGGACTCCATCTACTCCATCTGTGTTTGATCATCGCTCTGAATATGATGTGGATGAAGTCTTTGACAAAAACGTGATTTTCTCAGCTTTATTCTCAAAATGTTGCATTTTACACTCACCTAAAGGATTATTAGGAACACCATACTAATCCTGTGTTTGACCCCCTTTCGCCTTCAGAACTGCCTTAATTCTACGTGGCATTGATTCAACAAGGTGCTGAAAGCATTCTTTAGAAATGTTGGCCCATATTGATAGGATAGCATCTTGCAGTTGATGGAGATTTGTGGGATGCACATCCAGGGCACAAAGCTCCCGTTCCACCACATCCCAAAGATGCTCTATTGGGTTGAGATCTGGTGACTGTGGGGGCCATTTTAGTACAGTGAACTCATTGTCATGTTCAAGAAACCAATTTGAAATGATTCGAGCTTTGTGACATGGTGCATTATCCTGCTGGAAGTAGCCATCAGAGAATGGGTACATGGTGGTCATAAAGGGATGGACATGGTCAGAAACAATGCTCAGGTAGGCCGTGGCATTTAAACGATGCCCAATTGGCACTAAGGGGGCTAAAGTGTGCCAAGAAAACATCCCCCACACCATTACACCACCACCACCAGCAACCTGCACAGTGGTAACAAGGCATGATGGATCCATGTTCTCATTCTGTTTACGCCAAATTCTGACTCTACCATCTGAATGTCTCAACAGAAATCGAGACTCATCAGACCAGGCAACATTTTTCCAGTCTTCAACTGTCCAATTTTGGTGAGCTTGTGCAAATTGTAGCCTCTTTTTCCTATTTGTAGTGGAGATGAGTGGTACCCGGTGGGGTCTTCTGCTGTTGTAGCCCATCCGCCTCAAGGTTGTGCGTGTTGTGGCTTCACAAATGCTTTGCTACATACCTCGGTAACGCAGTGGTTATTTCAGTCAAAGTTGCTCTTCTGTCAGCTTGAATCAGTCGGCCCATTCTCCTCTGACCTCTAGCATCAACAAGGCATTTTCGCCCACAGGACTGCCGCATACTGGATGTTTTTCCCTTTTCACACCATTCTTTGTAAACCCTAGAAATGGTTGTGCGTGAAAATCCCAGTAACTGAGCAGATTGTGAAATACTCAGACCGGCCCGTCTGGCACCAACAACCATGCCACGCTCAAAATTGCTTAAATCACCTTTCTTTCCCATTCTGACATTCAGTTTGGAGTTCAGGAGATTGTCTTGACCAGGACCACACCCCTAAATGCAATGAAGCAACTGCCATGTGATTGGTTGATTAGATAATTGCATTAATGAGAAATTGAACAGGTGTTCCTAATAATCCTTTAGGTGCGTGTATTTCATTAACATTGTAAATTAAGTACTTGCAAGGTCTGAAGTACAGTACAAGTGCACATTCAACACAATTAACCGCACTTCTTTTTCACATGGGTTATTTTTGACTTAAGAAAGAAACTGATATGCTTCAAACTATAAGCACACAGATCATGGCCCCTTTAAGGCAGCAAAACGATTCAAATAAACACATAAAATGCCACTGTGGTCGCAGGCGCAAACCGATGAGATTTGATTTTCGGTCACTGGTAAATCAACATTGACTTGCTTTTACGATGTATAAAATATAGGCCCTTAGGATAGGAGAAAGCTTTCAGATTTGCACAGCTGTCAAGAAAGTGCTCTTTCTCTCTCTTCACAGGCGTCTCTGACAGGAGAAGAGGACTGATTTGTGGAGATCTCTCTCTCTCTGTGGGGAGCAGAAGATGATGCTGAATAAGTTTTAAAGCAGGATGAATGAGAGAGTCTGGGTGGAAATTTTAAACTAAGCCACTGAGCGGTGTCTTCAAAACGGTCTATTCAAGAGAATAAAGACCATTATTGTGGGTTTTATGCTTGATACAGTAATTATTGCAAACAGGAATGTGATAAGACCACCGCAGTCATTAAAATACAGAAAGGAGTGAGGTCTGCTCTCTGAGGACAAGGAGGCTCTAACTCAGCGGGACAAGCTGTGTTTACACCACCTGAAGTCTCGGGAAGAGGCTGTAAACCGTGGACTGTTCAATGATTTCCCCAGGTGCTTCCCAATCACGGCTGATTCAGGAGTATGAACACATGTTGATGGCTTCTGATAGTGAATTCACGTAAATGTTAAATCTTTGGACAGGATTCAGGAGTGGGACACTAAAAAGACCAACACCTGACATTCATTTTGTGTTGCCAGACTGAACGCTGTTTGTTCTGGGAGGAAAATTAATCTGGAGCAACTAAGCATCTAATTACATCCCAACTAATGCCACTGGAGACAGGAGAGAATTATCTTAAAGAATGTTGATTTTTTTACTCAAGAGTGCCTAGTATAATGAAACATGATGGGGGAAAATAACATCACTACATTAATATATAATACATACATTAGTAGAGCAGACTTGGAGCATGAAGGTGACAAGAGAACTTAGTCTCTGTGTCAAAATATAAAGGTTTTCCACTTTACAATGTACTTTTACTGGACATGCAAAACAGTATATTTGTTTCCAAATGGGCATAACAATTACTGTGCATAAATAAAAATAATATTCATAAATGCATATAAAACACATAAATAGATGCTTAAATAAATAAACATACGTAAATAAATCAAATAAATAAATAAACACATAAATGGATGCATAAATAAATAAATACTTAAATTAATGCATAAACACATACATAAATAAATGCATAAATAAATATGTAAATACATGCATATATAAACAAATAGATGCATAAATAAATATATAAATAAATGATTAAATAAATGCATAACTAAATAAAATGATACATAAATAAATGCATATAAATGAATGAATGAATAAATAAATACTGATGTTCATGTTTCGTGTTAGTGTAACAACAGCACTCTTTACAGAGTGTAGGGATAAGTAGTACATGTAGATTTCTAAACTATTTAAATGTGCAGCTGATAATGTGGGAATAATACAATTTTCTGAAAAAAAAATGCAGGTCTGGAAATGAGGTAATGTGTGTTACTGCTAAAACAGCTGGTTAAAAAAAAAAAAAAAAAAATGTTCAATGCCTGAGCCATCAATACACATTCAAGAGCTGATGATTACGGTGAAGCAAGGACACATGAGTCTGAAGAACAGCAGCGATAATCACAGGCATCAGCTCAGGTGCTCACAGGTCCTCCTGCAACTAAAACACTATCATTTCTCAGAGGAGGCCGTGTAATTACATTTTTTTTTTTGAAAAATATATAAATATTCTTCTTACCGTTTTCTAGTGATTTTTAAACATGCATTTACTTAATGACACTTTAATGGAATTAAAATAAACATAATATATAAATAATAGTAAAAAGTAAAAGTTATATTTCTGTTTAAACAGCACTGCATACTGGACTAAAGAAAGACATCCTCTTAAAATATGCGTTTTCTGATTTAGTTTGTTTGTTTGTTGTTAAATTCATCACATGTACGTGTCAGATCAGGTCAATTGTGTCCACGTTGTGTGGGAAGCAATATTTGCGGTGTAACCAATTATTATCCTCTGATACCTTGAATCATCCTTGTCTTGAAGATTTTCTGCAGTTCAGCGGTTTTGCGTGTTCTGCTGACTAAATCTGACTCCGAGCGTTCGCTCCAAGGTTATCAATCCAGCTGTGTGCTGGAATAAACAAACGCCTCACACAAACTTTGATCCCACACACTCATGCTACAGTACAGGAATGAAAGCCTTTGCAAGCTGTAAAATCTGTGCTCACACTGATGCACATCCTCGCAAATACTCCACATTATTGCATCCAATACATCATCAAGCTCCTGTTAAAGTTAGAGAAGACATGCATGCCTTACGTCTAGTCAAACGCCGCACCAAATTATTCAGACAGAAGCCGTCACTTTCATCTGAAAGTGTCTCGCTCGCAGCTGGAGACGACAGGAACAGCACGCCATGTAGTTCTTTAATTCTCCATTCCACGTCGTGACACAGAAACGTCTGAAAATTATGCTCAAATGTTGCACCATCTAATTTTTTAGACAAAGACTGAGGGGTTTCTGCTGAGAGGAAATACACTTTTCCTTACACACCTGGTACATTTGGAAAGTTTAAAGGAAAACTCATGTTGTACCAAGCTTTTATGACTTTTTTTTACTCCTGGAACATATTTAATATTTTGAATAATGTTCACACTGCTCTTTTTCCCTTCAGCAAAAGCAGACAATGACCTCAGGCCTTCAAACTTCAAAAATGACCAAAAAACACCATAAAAGTAACGTTTCGGTTATGCATGTAACCCTCGTAACTGTAACTGACCGACGAATTGGGATCTATTTTCAGAGACCAATCTGCTTCAAGTGTTTCTGAACGAGCCAATGCCCATTGGCATGCGGTCCATGCTCCGCCCGTGCGGGTATAAATACGGAAGTGGCATACGGAAGTCGCTTTTCTGCTGAGGAGCCGAACTAGTCACAGCACCTGGCAACGGGATGTACGTCTCCGTTCCCTCCTTCAGGAGGGTTACATATGTAACAGAGACGTTCCCTTTCAGTCGGTCACGTTCGACGTAAGTCCCAAGAGGGTACCGAGTTTGGACGAGGAGGATTTAGCCTCCTCGCACCCCTGAGGAACCTGACGATTACCGTCAACTGTGTCGTGATATGCCTCTATTGCTGCGACGTACACTTTGAGGGTGGAGAGAGACAGCCTTCGCTCCAACCCGTTTTGCAGAAAGGATAGCACAACACTAACCGAACACCTTCGGGGGTCTTCGTGGCGAGAAGAACACCACTCAACGAACAGGTCCAACTTCAATGCATAGAGGCGCCTCGTAGAGGAAGTGATGGTGTCTACCACCGCCTGTGGTTAAAGTTACATTTAGCATATCAATTTCTCACTCAAAGTCATTACTCTGCTGTCTCACGTCGGCCTTTTGCTGAAATGCTTCACATTGTCATTTATCACTTGACTCTACAAATTGGTTACAGAGTGGACATGAACGGGTTATAAGGCAATGAAACTCTGGTCGGATTTAAAGCCGTTTTCCAATGCAAAAGAAAGCTGAAAGAATTGAAAATAATCAAAGATATTTGATTTTGTAAAATGAACAAAGACATTTGCTTTACTGTTTTCAACCCCCATCTCTCTCCAGGAGGGCCATTTGGAATTCCTAAAGACACAGAAATGCTGAAGGCCTGTAGGCCAAATGTGTGTCACACCTGTAACACCGTGGGGGAAGTTTGGTCTGATTGGTCAGTTTGAATGGCTCACGTTAGGGTTTCACATGGTCAAGGAATAGATAAAAGAAGATTGTAACTGTTGCTCTGTCTCTTTTTCTCTGGCGCTCTCTTCTTGGGGCCTTCTCTTTGGCTCTTCTCTTCTTTGCTCTCTTCTCTTCTTTTTTCTCTCTCTCCCTTCTCTCTCTCTCTCTCTCGCTCTCTCTCTCAGGTAACATTCATGCTGGGTACGATTAATGGTATAAGTTTTCATCATCTCATACATTTATTTTGTAACTATTTTAAGTGTAACCATAACTAGATTTTGTCATTAAATTCTTTCAACTACAAATGATGTGCTAACTAGTTTTGATTTGGTATTGACTTTGAAGTGTTACCTATTGCAATACAATATAGTCACATTATAGCCACGCTCTCCCACATGTTTAGCTATTGTAACTGTGCTTATTTCCGTCGTTGGTATAAGCTGCAGTGGGTGGTAAAGACGAGAAATGTACAGTTTTCTATCATCTTGCTGATAACGTTTCTTTAGTCATTCGGCAACCCTGCAGTCAGAATCGCTGTAGAGGATCCACCCTTACAGATGGTGCGAAACCCGGGAATCCCTTGCAGTGAATCTTCTGAAATTCATCAGAATGAGGACATTTTTTTCACAGTTGATCTTGTGAATGGATTAAAGCTGACCTTTTGGCCAAGGAATTGGTAAGTCTGTTTTCATTGTTTATGAATTGCATGAAACAGAAATTAGAAGGTTTTAAATAGCTGCAATAGTCCCATTACTGTACAATCCGAGAATATTCAGATTATCTCCTCGGGATGGAAGGGAAAATTTCTGATAACAGTGACTTATTGTTTGCTTTATGGAGTGAAAAAGTTGAGCCTACCTTGTCCAAACTCAAGACAGAGTATATTGGAATTAAAAGTTCAGATGATGAAATGATTCGATGGTGGGACATAATTGGCAAACACCAAAAGAAATCAAAACATGGTAAAATAATTGAGGCTTTAAACTTCATAAGTTTTAAAAGGCTACATAATGTGATACCATTTCTATTATCAAGTCTAGATGAGAAATGTAAAGAAGTGCATTCTAAAAATGCAGAAGCAGAAAAGTCTGAGGCAAAGATTCAAGATCTTCAAGCACAGCTAGATAAATTACTAGCTGAGCAGTTAGCCCTGACTGAAAAGTGTAAAAATCACAAGGAGACCATTGCAGATCTCAAGGCTATGCTAAATGCTAAAAAGTTCATGTCTCCCAAAAGCGCTTAACAGCGATGGGACTAAAAAGCATGTTCACTTCTTAGATGAGCTGACTTGCTCTAATGAATCTGAAACATTTAGTTCAGAAAATGCATGTGCAACTCAAGAAAGTGTGCCCATTTCAGTTCTTAAGGTGATGCAGTACCGTAATAGCGCAGAGTCATGTACCAGCACGCATGGTGTACAAGCATTAGAGAGTCATGAAAATCCTCAAACTCCAGGAGAACATAGCATTCAATCCTATGGCAAAGAGAACAGGTTTTGCAGTTCTTGTAGGAAAATAGGCCACTCAGAGGAGAGATGCTGGTCACTGGGTGAAGGTCGACCTCCACCTTATTTTCAGAAAACTAGGAAATCACTTTCTAAGGGTAAAGATCAGCGCTCATTTGCAGGTAAAACTCTCAGTGAGTTAACTGCAGTGTTCATGCAAGGCCTTCAGCTGTTAACCTCACTGGCTAGTGGACTAGCAGTCTCATAGCAGTGAGTTTAATAGTTAAACATCTAAATTGCAATGATCCTGTTTGTATTTTCAAATTTGTAATTGTACTAAACACATTGTGCGCATTGAACACACATTATAGTTGTTTGTGTTAATATATACACATAGACTAGTTAAGTTTATTCTTTAAAACACATGATTGCTTTACTTTAAGTGTTGTATGAAACACTTAGGATAAAGGTTGTTGATGCTTTGCATTCTAGGCCATGTATCTTGTGAAAATTGAATAACTTTAATACTGGAATTGTTTAGCCATTTCCAGTTTCATGTGTTTCTATGTTGAATTTGTTTGTCTCCTGAGTGGAAAACTCTGCTATTTTCCATATAGCTGCAGTAAAACCATGTACAGGAGCATAGAATTGCCATGTGGCTACAGTGTAATTTACAATTGCATTAACCATGAAAATGCTTTCATCACAGCAGGATTCAGTACCTTTGACCTTTGCACTTTATCATGCTCCCTAACAAAAACACTGGTTTGAGCCAGACCACACTTCACTCACATTCTCATGCTGGCTTCCTGTTACAACAGGACCAAATTTGCATCACAATTGTAAACCTCCTTGCCGTGTTTGGGGCATGATTTACACATAGCCACAGCTAAATGCAGCCACATAGATTTGATCTTCACAGACAAAGTCAAATCTACATCTGTCTCACAAAATGTATTCTATTTTATTTAAGTCTTTACATCTAGACTGTATTATAACTGTGAATTTCTCCCAGTTAATGTTTTTGTTTTTCTTCAGATTTACTAAATCAGTTAGTTATTATGTGTCTCACCAAGTTAAATATCAAAATTTACGTGAATTTATGCATTTCTCATTCTTACCTAAGTGCAAACATTTATTTTATCATTGTATTATAACAATGCATTTGATTTTGAACTTATTTGATTTCTGAGTCTTTGTATTTTGTCCATTTGACTTGCAACAATGTTTTTGGACATCTATGGAATTGAATTTCTGTATTTGGTTACACTGAATATTTTGCTGATACTCTTCATGAAAAGGGGGATTTAAGCCAACAATGATTGTTGTTTTGTTATAATGCAATTTATTTTTAATGTTTTCCAGAAACAATGTAAGAGCTTGTGAGATCTTCTTTTATTCTCAGCCTTGACCACTTTATTAAGTACATCGATTTAATGGCTTATTGCCAGAGACTATTTTAATCTGACCACATCAAACTTCTGACCAATGACAAATGCTGTGTATGCTTTTGTTCTTTGTTGTGCTATATGTTCTTTTAATCACAGGATCCCTGCTGCACAAGTTCACATCCTGTGTCCTCAGAAAGAGGGACAAGCGTTTGCTCTAACCTTCAGTGACTTTTCTCAAGGTGTGAAGGATTCAATGGACGTTTTGCATATCAATGATTGGTGCAACACCATTTGATGGAGCCTTCTCATGCAGGACTGAGATGAGAACAAAGACTGAAGACTGACCAGCTGCTTTTGCAACAAGTGTGGATGAGAAGTCTGAAGATGACATCTACACACAACAGAAAGCATGTCTTTGTGGACTGTGCCACCTTTGTACTCAATGATTGTGGCCAATGGTGCCAAGAGGGGACTGAAAGAATTGAAAATAATCAAAGATATTTGATTTTGTAAAATGAACAAAGACATTTGCTTTACTGTTTTCAACCCCCATCTCTCTCCAGGAGGGCCATTTGGGCTTCCTAAAGACAAAGAAACGCTGAAGGCCTGTAGGCCAAATGTGTGTCACACCTGTAACACCGTGGGGGAAGTTTGGTCTGATTGGTCAGTTTGAATGGCTCACGTTAGGGTTTCACATGGTCAAGGAATAGATAAAAGAAGATTGTAACTGTTGCTCTGTCTCTCTTTTCTCTGGCGCTCTCTTCTTGGGGCCTTCTCTTTGGCTCTTCTCTTCTTTGCTCTCTTCTCTTCTTTGTCTCTCTCTCCCTTCTCTCTCTCTCTCTCTCGCTCTCTCTCTCAGGTAACATTCATGCTGGGTACGATTAATGGTATAAGTTTTCATCATCTCATACATTTATTTTGTAACTATTTTAAGTGTAACCATAACTAGATTTTGTCATTAAATTCTTTCAACTACAAATGATGTGCTAACTAGTTTTGATTTGGTATTGACTTTGAAGTGTTACCTATTGCAATACAATATAGTCACATTATAGCCACGCTCTCCCACGTTTAGCTATTGTAACTGCGCTTATTTCCGTTGTTGGTATAAGCTGCAGTGGGTGGTAAAGACGAGAAATGTACAGTTTTCTGTCATCTTGCTGATAACGTTTCTTTAGTCATTCGGCAACCCTGCAGTCAGAACCGCTGTAGAGGATCCACCCTTACAAAGCCATTTCTGTGGTGCAGGCTTATTAGTGCAGCAAAATTGTATTTGCACTTGACTCACAATCACAAAGAAGATTGAGGGGGAAACTATAGAAAACTCAGCTAGATTAATTCCATCAGAGTCACTATTTCTCTCACAGAGCAGATGTGAGGAACTTCTCCTTCTGTCTGCCTCAATTGAAGCGTTAGACATGCACAGTATCTAATTTGTAAAAGCCAAATGCAAAGATCCTAAAGAAAATCCACATATAACATTTAAAACATTAAAAACCTGCTTTATAAAGTCAAGTGCACTGCGGCGTGCTGCACGTCCCCAAGAGATCGCTTCCCGAGTGAGATCAGAGCAGGGCAATTACGCCAGGTCTCATCTCCACCATACTGGGGATTTACAGCTAATGGTGCTAATTATTTCAAAACAACAAAGGAATACCTAGAAGATTCACTACGGGCATCTGCATCAAATGTTCCCTAAAGTAAGTCCTCCTAAATAACAGCACTGTTCTCCTGATGAAAGACGGACTTCCCTTCTGTGAAATCAGGCGGCACCGTCGCTAATCAATGATACTAAATTGATCTATAATTTTGAATTATAAAGTCATTTACTAACATTAAAACCGAAACAGAAATAAGCAGGGTATGGAGCTCCTAAATTGGTCAAGTAACCTGTAAGTCTTCAGAATAACTACTATTTTAAGTATTTCATGTTTTGTATCACAGTCCTCATTTAGGAGTTCAAGCACATGCAAAATTTGTGTTACACTTTATTTTAAGGTAAAGTACATTGTACTGCCGATGTATGTACTCAAATAAGTACTGGGTAATATTATTTAACTACATGTACTTACTATAGATTTAGAGTTATAGTTTGGGTTTGGTTTAGAGTTAGTTACCTGTAATTATCCTACTTTACTGTTATTACTATAATATGTGCATGTAGTAATGTGTAATACATACGTTACCAATTTGTGCAATCGACAGTTTCTGAAATAAATCTGATTTCTTGGTTGAAGAAGTTAAAGAGGACAATTACAACCCTCATCCAGCCACATCCCAAAAGCATTTGGGCACTCCAACTCACCCCAAGCCTGCAAGCAAACTCTCCAAATTCCTGAACATCAGGACCATCTCATCCACTCCAGAGTCCACTCCAGTCCCAGAACCCGCTCCAGAATTCAGCCAAGAGACCGCTTCCAAGTCCGTTCCAGTGATTGAAATCTTAGAGTCCGTTCCAGTGAGAGAAATTCCTGAGTCTGTTCCAGTGAGAGAAATTCCTGAAGCTGTTCCTGTGAGGGAAATTCCCCAGTCCATTCCTGTGAGAGAAATTCCCCAGACTGTTCCAGTAAGAGAAACACCTAAGTCCGTTCCAGTGTGCGAAATCCCAGAAACTGCTCCAGTATGTTCTCCAGAGTCCACCTCAGCCCCAGAGCTCAGCCCAGAGAGTGTTGAATTGCCCATAATTGCACTAGCATTTTTGTGTGTCTGGGCCATACACACACCAACTCCAGCCCCTGACCAGAGTACAGTGATGGTTCCAGTCCATAAGACCGCTCCAGAGTCCACTCCAGTCCATGAGCCTGCTCCAGAGTCCGCTCCAGTCCATGAGCCTGTTCCAGAGTCTGCTCCAGTCCATGAGCCTGTTCCAGAGTCTGCTCCAGTCCATGAGCCTGTTCCAGAATCCACTCCAGCTTACAACCCCATAGCTCCTCCTGAGAATTTTTTTTAGGTCTATACGTCCCCGACCATAGTGGCCGAGCCAAGCTCCCGTGGCGAGGTCACAGAGGCAAATTCTCCCTGGCTCCCTGCACTGCCGGCACCTCCCTGGCTTCCTGTATTCTGGTATTAGTCTTGTATAAGCTGCGTAGTTATGTTATTTCTCCTAAGATACCCTCTCTTCTGTCTGTGAACTTAAATTTTATGTGGATTTGAATTCCAATTTCACACAGAACCAAAAACAAAGCAGTTTTAAAGAGATTAAACTTGACATGGAACTTTTGTCTGGCTTAAGTATGTTAGTCATGCAAATTACAACCAGAATCAAGTGTGTCATCTTCTAGATGTGTCATGTAACCGCCAGGTTTTCCAAATTACCTTGTGAAAGTCAACTCTTTTTAACTTTTGGCCTACTCTTTTTGCATTTCAAAGGCAAATAACAAAGAACAAAGATTGCTAATTGAGGCTCATGGCAGGTCAAAGTTTTTATGCAACAATAAACATTGACTGGAAATGTATTCAAGGAAGGTAAGAAATGATAACGAGCTTGCATTGCTTTAGGGCACTGTGTGAAAACGTAAGGCATAGCTTTTTGATGAAAATCACACAATGCTGTATTATAAGGTTAAATCAACCATCTGCTGATAATTTGACTTACGCTCATTACTTAAAGAATAGAAATGTCTTCCTGCTTGTGTTATCAGATCATTCAGCAATTTGGGGCTTTAAAAACAGACTGAACAATAAAGTAATTGTCTGGAACAGCTGTAATTTGGTGCAAAAGATGTTCTGATTAGACCCATGCAAAAGACTGGAAATTACTGTTTTTCTGCCTATTGTCTAGTGTTTAATAAACACTTCAGTATTTATAAAGTTATACATTTGGTTGCATAGTGAACATTTTCACATTTACTTTAAATTCCAGTTTTAGTCTTATTTTAACTATAGTCATTTAGTTGCTTTGTATAGAAGCATCTTCTAAATTAATATATGTAAATGTGTATTTAAAAATCACAACCGCGGGAAACAGCATATCTAGTGTTTATTCTGCTAGTTGATGTACGTGCACAGTCGACAGAAAACAAGATGCAGTGATTTTGCCAATCTGCCCGCATTGACACTATATGATAACTGAAATGAGCTGGATAACATCACCGTTTCACCAGAGCGGCTGTACAGCCGAATCAAATTCTGTTGCATTATTTTCCTGTTAACACCGTGAAGCTGCTTTGAAACAACTGGACTTGTAAAAAGCGCTGTATAAATAAAGGTGATTTGATTTGATTTGATTTTTGATTTGATTGTCGCCTGTCATGACGTTTAAGGCGCTAAATCTGCATTTCTTTTACGAAAAGTAAAAGCTGCATCAAAGAAAGAAAGCCAAGTGGAATCAGTGTCACCTTCACACATTCATGTCACATTAAATGTTCAATAAACAGTTGGTTTACTTGGACTGCATGCATGCATGCTAATGTGAATCAAGAAAAGATCAAACCATTGCATTAAAGCTACATGTTAATAGTATAAAGACTGCTCTGCTGTTTTCTACCAGTCATTGTGATTTCATTTGGAGACCAAGTCTGTAATGACTGGCATGATTACTGAATAAAAAGTGTTATTTGTTACAAATATGTATACATTTTTGTTATTGTGGGCTAAAGTGATGTAGGCTACAATCTCTAATAATCAGCATTTGAAAAACAAAAGAAAACCTTAATTAATTTACACCTGGTGTATAACAAAGCCATGTCTTCCCGAAATCAAATGACCGTCCTGTTTACAATTCTTTCCTGTAATAATTCAGTTATGACAAGCATGAAAACACCACCTTTCATTTTGGCTCAGTTTCCAAATCGAATTACTCATGATAGAGTCTTTGAATAGCATAAACAAACATTCGGCATTTCTTTACACAGGAGCTCTCCATGGAAATGCACTGTAGACTATGTAATTTGATGTGGCATTTCTTTACACGTGGCCAACAGAGTCACACAACATTGCAAACGTAATACATGGTAATTTAAGAATGCACTATAGGTCTGTTAAGACAAATACTGTTAATTTCATTATCGAAATGTGCAGCAGAATATAAGAAAAGGTCAACTGTGCCTTTGGTTGCATGTTTTTTCAGGGATTTCTTTATTGCATAGGAATAATCAGTAACACTTTCTATGAAGCCTGTATTTTTAATGCATTATATTGGTATTCCTAATACATGAATAATGCCTTATAAACAACTTTATAATCTGGTAAATAATCATAATGATATTTATAATACATTATATTACTTATTGTTATGGTACAGAGACACAGAACCAGGGATGAATATAAAAGAGGTTTATTGACAAACTGGAATGAATGGTTATAGATACTGTTAGGAGCAGTTGGACGAGGAGATTGTGGATGGCAAAGCTGGGGAGCGAAGGAGCAGACATGGTGGTGTGGAAACCAGTGGATGGAGGAAGACGAGTAGAGCGTGGATGGCGGAGCTGGGGAGCGAAGGAGCAGGCACAGTGGTATGGAAACCAGTGGATGGAGGAAGACGAGGAGAGGAACCAACACGGATGACGAAGGAGACACAGAGCATCAGGTAGGAGATCTGTAGCAGGTAATACAGGCTGGATACAGAGAGTGGAGTCCTTACTCAAACGAGACCAGACAGTGAGTGAACGTGAGGTGT
Source organism: Paracanthobrama guichenoti (assembly GCA_018749465.1). Classification (NCBI taxonomy): domain Eukaryota; kingdom Metazoa; phylum Chordata; class Actinopteri; order Cypriniformes; family Gobionidae; genus Paracanthobrama; species Paracanthobrama guichenoti. The sequence goes on along the minus strand of CM031960.1, from coordinate 3,328,946 downwards.
GTGCTTATGTAGGTCCATGTTGATGAGGAGATGAGGTGCAGGTGCGGGTGATTAGTACTCTGGTGATCTGGAGCGCTGTGAATGGGTGGTGGTGGAACCTGGCTGATCTCTTACAGTACCCCCGACCTTGCGGTGGTAGTCCTCTCCCTCGAGCTGCTGGTTGGTCTGGGGTAGGATGGGCTCGGGATCTTCAGATTTCTCATCGGGAGCATGGAGACGGGAGAGAGCATCTGCTCTGAGATTCTTGGTTCCGGGACGATATGAGATGACGAAGTTGAAACTAGTGAAGAACAAAGCCCATCTAGCTTGCCTTGGATTGAGACGTTTAGCATCCCGGAGATACTGAAGGTTCTTGTGAATTTCTCCTTAGCACCCTCCAACCAGTGTCTCCACTCCTCCAGGGCTAGCTTGATAGCCAGCAGATCACGATTCCCGATGTCATAGTTGACCTCCGCTCGGGATAACTTCTTAGAGAAGAAGGCGCATGGATGGAGTCGTGCTGGGTTCCCCTGCTGCTGCGAAAGCCTGGCTGATCTCTTACACCTATGTGTTGTTATAACTTTGAAATGGTACAATGCATTATAAGACCAGATGAAGCCTGCATTTATAATGCATCATAAGGGTATTCTTAATGTAACACATAATACCTTATAACGTGTTGTATCATCTGATGAATAATTGTAAAAAAAAAAAAAAAAAACAGTAATAATACCTACCTACTTATTCGATTTGGTAAAGCCTAGCAATTTTTTCAGTTTTTATGAATAACACATGATTTGCATTGTGAATGTATTGTTCCTTTATACTTTTCCACACAACTTTGATTTTACCTTAAGGGAAATGTCTTTTAACCACTTTATGATATATTGTGGCTGTTTAACTTGAGTTACTTTACTTAAAGCAGACAAAGACAACTTATAAATATTTTGAGCACATTATAGCACATTTTTTTAGATGTTCAAAATAAGACATTGTGTATAAAAACACCCAATAAGATGTAGTGTGATACTGTGCAGATCTTAAGTAAATAATGTCAAGATATGAGATTTGAGAAAGAAAAATGTATGAAACTATGGGATATATAAGCCATTATAACTTAAGTGGATACAATAATGTTCATTGTGTGTTATAAATCATCATACTATTAATAGTTATAACCACAAATAGGTAAGTATCATTACTGTTATGATTATTCATGAGAAGGTTGTGTATATGCTATTTGTATGCATTAATAATACCCTTTTGATCCATTACAAATGCAGGCTTCATCTGGTGTTATAATGCATTGTACTAGTTATAACCACAAATAGGTAAGTAGTATAATGTATTGTAACTGTTGTTATGATTATTTATCAGATGGTACAACATATGGTTGTTTGTAAGGCATTGTGCATGTTATAATACATTATAAATACAGGCTTTATAGAAAGTGTTACCAGGTATTCATTATTGTAACCTGGTATTCCCTCCAGCTGCTCAGAGATCTATACTTAAAATGGCATGATTTCTAAATAAAACCACCAATATGCTGTCATTTCACAACCTTCCTGTGAGTCAGATTCACAGGAGTGCTATAGTGTCGACAGCTCGCGATCGAGCCCAAATATAGAGGTGTGAGTTAAAGGCCTTCCAATTCAAGCATTCATAAGCGCAATTTCCTATGAGGCAGAAGAATGTCTTTATTACACAGCTTCCCGGCCAGTGTCTATACAGCGAATAAAGCACTATGAGGACAATTCAGAGGGCTTTGAAAAAGAAACAAAAAAACAGAAAAAAAAAGTCGAGCACTGACAACACAACACACAAAATTGAAAAGATAATTGCGTTTGATTGCAGAGGAAGGAGTAATTGTGTGCTTCCCAGCTGTGAGGCTCTCAGGCTGGATTCAGGTCGTAGTGCTGCGTCGGAACGCTGTTTGTTGCCTCATCAAATAGAAGAATAAACTCCTTATCAGAGGCTATATACAAATAACCATCATCCCCCTCATTTAGGCCAATAACAGCAGGTAAAAAATGAGTACGTCCATTGCAGCTTTATGGGAAATTGCACATTTGCCTCCAAAACCAATAGCTATATGTTTAGGTGCAACCTAAAATTCAGTTCACAATCCAACTAGAAGCTCGAAAAACACCACAGTTGGAAAAACAATCAACATAGACTCATTTGAAAATGTGTCTCTACTTAGATTATTATAAAACTGCAAAACGTGCCTATTCACTGCCGTTTCCAGCTGAAATGAACACTAGTGCCAGTAAAACACCATCAACTTGAATCATGATGACCATGGCAGATTATCGATTAGTAGACTTGTTTTCATGCAGTTCCTTGCACAATACTATGTTATGAGACCAGATCCATATGTTTGTCTTTTCTGAAAAACTTGCTCGGTAGCTCACAGCACTTGTGATGTAAAGCATCGGGCACGAGTCACGATAAAAGAGCTCAAAGACAAGATTAAATAGCATGGCTGCTTCAGCGAATGTGTTTTTATCTCACGTTTGTTTTTGTTAACACTATCAGGAATGTTTACATTTCCTTTCCAACTAACGTAATAATACTCAGCCCGATTCATTGGTTTCAGATAAAACTGAATGTGCTGTTAGCACCACTCACAGCACAGTAAATAACGTACACCTACACTAAACCTTACCAAAAATACAACTTTAACCGTGCCATTTTAGCTTGTGCTTTGAACTCTGGTCTTTGAACTCTTTTATCGTGACTCATCTTTCACAGGATTCGTTCCCGAGCTTTCAGCATTGCAAGTGTAATTCTACCGAGCAAGCTTGGTATGTCAGAAAAGCCGAACATATGGAACTGGTTAAGTGATGCAAAGTCCAAAATGTATTTATTTACAAATCATGCACTATGGTAAAAATATTTTTGAGGTCATAACATAATATTGTGCAAGGAGCCACATGAAAACATGTCATTGATCCATGATCTGCCCCTGTAATCATAGTGTGTATAAAAAGGTAAAAAGTGCTTGCTGTTTTACTGCCTCTAGTGTTCATTTCTGTTGGAAATTGCAGTGATATGTACATATTGGCACGTATTTTGGGGTTTGCAAAAGCGTTGCCACAGGTACGTTTTTTTCCAATTAGACCAGGTTGGATGAATTAGAGCGGAGACTGCGAGACCCAGCATTTTTTAGAGTGTTAGTACCTAGTTACCATCCAGTTATTGCATTTATTATAATAAGTACATAGTATGTACATGTGGAACAGGACTGTGAAAGTGCTACCAAAATTTTAAACCAGCAAATGATCTTAGGCGGGTGATTAATAATTGTTCCATGCTCTCTGTGTAAATAAATAATAAATAAAATTAAAGCTTCCGATATTCCAGCCATATTATGACTGATTTACACAGCCTATCCTCACACTGCCGTTCATTAGAATTTAGAAGTGGCTATTGCTTTTGTTTAGTGAAAGATACAATTCAGTCACCGTAAATGAAAAGCAGTTAGCGGTAATGAGGTAAAAATGCCTTCAAACAAAGAGAAAGTGACATTCCTCGCTAATAGTTCCCCTGCGTTCAAAATACAGCTCTAGTCTGAAGACTTCTCTAATGTGTTGCTTTCCAAGAAGATGCACACTGTTGTAGAAATAATCAACCTGCTGCGTTCATGCAGTACTTATGAAGTGTTGCTCTACAAACACTCCCGGGCACTACCGTTTCAAATATCTGCCAATGTATCTCCTTGTTGTTTTTGTGAAGCAATTTAAAAACTTCCCTAGTGGCACCTTTCAAATTTATGAAGCATGATTTTAGCATATTGCATTATTTGTTATTATAATTCAGTGGTCGTAGCTGTACAGTTTAATATCATCTAGAATCTCCCTGGTAGAATGGTGGACCAAAATTCACCATTTGATCTCGGGCACCATGCCAAGACATTCAGTTAGTTTCTTTTCTCTGACCCCCATTCTGACCCCCATTTGTGGCACAATAAAGTCCAAGGACGATGCATCCCAAATGGACTTTAGTGGATGTTTGAATGAGCACATTAGCTGTAAAAGTAATTGTGTACATGTCTCCACGCACCGTTCTTCTCTTAGGTCAAAGAACATGAATTAAGAAATACAGCGGATGTCTCTGTGGGCCGGAGGAGGTGAAAACCAGCGGAGGTTTAGCTGGGGAATGAGCGTTGAATAATATTAGTGTCTGTCAGCGCAGCTCCGTCTAATGGAGTTGTAGAGTTTACAATTCACTGTATGTCTCATTAAAGATGCATGTCGGGGTGATTGTTATTAATTGTTTAGTGCAAATGCCAGCTAAGATTGAGAAAGGACACCTCATGCATATATAATTCAAAAGTTCAAAATCACAGGTATACATGTTAACCCAAAAATGCAACCAAAAAAAACTTGCACATGGTGTTTCACTTCTTTCTGGCAAAACATGAAGCCTATAAGGTCATTCCGTCTCAACTTAAAGTTAAACAACACATTTTTAATATTTGTATTTTGATTTTTGAATTGATTTTTTCTGTAGAAAGATAAACATAATAGTGATGAAAGCCAAAATATTAAATGTCACAGATGTATATTTATTTTGTAGTGGGGGTCAAAATGACAGTTTTCACCTGAGATCTGGAGCCAGATTACAGAGGTGTAAAAATGACTTTAGAAAGATGGCAGCAGCATTATTTTATTTTCACACAGAGATTGGTAGATTTATTAGTGAAATCTGTTGACTTTATCAATCTTTGTTGCGTTATATGCCAACGGTGACCGTTCAAAAATGGGAAAAAAAGCACTTCTTGTGTTTTTTTGCCTCAAGTTTGCATGCCTGTAACTCAAGCAGTATTAAAGATATATTAATATCCTTTCAGATTCTGGTTCTTAACAAACTTTTCTTTTGGTATCTCCATTTTAAAGGCCCTCGATGGTTCAGTCCCAGAGATATGGAGATCTTAATGCGGCTCCATGAGTAAACTGGTAAATTGGACATTTTCAGAGGTCAAAAACCAAATGTGGGTCACACAGCTGGTACTTTTTTCCTTTTAAAGAGGGATATCTAAGAGAAACACAAGACACATTTCTAGGTTCAGCATTATTTGTTCTTCAGATATCCCTCTTTAAAAGAAAAAAGTATCAGCCGTATGCAAAGTGACCCACATTTGGTTTTCGACCACTGAAAAATGTGTACAATTTACCGGTTCTTGTGTTTTTTTGTCTCAGGTTTGCATGTCTGTAACTCAAGAAGTATTAAAGATATCTGAATATCCTTTTAGATTCTGGTTCTTAACAAACTTTTCTTTTTGGTAATGGAAGTCAAAGGTCACCAAAACTGTTTGGTAACCAACAATCTTCAATTATGTTCTTTTGGCTTCTGCAAGAAACTATTGGTTGAACTATCCCTTTCACTAAATCTTTACCAAGAACAAAGGTAACACTTTATTTTGAGTGTCCACTTTAGACATTCTACTAATTATAAGTAACTTTGCAACTATATGTCAACTAACTCTACTAACCCGATCCATAATCTAACAGTCTACTACAATTTACTAATACTTTAATTAGACTTACTTGACATGTAGTTGCAAAGTTACTAGTTAGTAGAATGGCTAAAGTGAACTATTGAAATAAAGTGTAACCTAAAAGAATATAATATGGTTTAGCATTGTAATTTGCATATTGACATTCCAGATCCAGATGCCAGTGCGCATCTCATAAACTTTCATAAGAGACTGTTTAAAAATCCATAACAGTTCGTTTGGAAAAGCCAGGGGAAAATAATAAAAACAGGAACAAACCTTCAAACATGTTGAAAGGTACAAATATAGAATAGACATAGCAATCAAGTTGAAAACAAACACATTAGTCCACAGCGAAACATATTCATACTAAAATAAGATATAAATTGTCTTAGGAGGAAAGTTCAAGGATGCAACTGAAAGGTTCTGAAGTATTAAAAGGGCAAATCATGTGAATGCATTTGGTAAAATTCAAATTCTAAAGCAACATCAATAATTTAAATATAATTCAATAAATTGCGCGCTGAGAAGGAAATGTCAAACTCTCAGATACTTATAGAAGCTCTCGGAAATGAAAGGTTGTTTCAGTAGAAACTCATAAGTTAATTTAAGCATCTATTGGATTTTACTTTACAATGGCTGTATTATATATAGGGGAGCTGTGAAGTTTAATGTTCCCGGCAAACTTGGCCTCATAAAAACTGCACAATGACCCTTATTCATCAGCATTGTTGTGCTCATCCCCTCTGCATGCATATTATATGTGCGCAGCAGCCTTCAATGATTGACCCATTTTATTCACCTTATATATCAGAAGAAAACAGGCCTGGGTGATGCTGGTGTCTCTTTTGTCCTCCCTCCTGATTAGCCTTCGTTATTGACACGTGTCGTCATTATTCCAGCAATACGTGACCGTGCAATCCCCATGTCCCAGAGAAAAACATGCTCAGCCTCACAAAGCAAACATGTAGAACTCAACAATCGCATCTGACTACACACACAAGGAAGAGTGTTCTTGCTCTTCAATCATTTGCATTGCGAGCTAACAAAAATATGTTTTGATCCATTGTCTCATTAATACAATTAGAGAATCAGCTTCCTGTAACAGTGTAATGCTTGTTATCAACCTTAACAAGCCATTTCATTCAAATTAGTTCCTTTTTAATACTTTTTTTTCGAGCTGTTGCTATGATAGTCTGGCTTGTGCAGCTATTTTAGAACACGGATTTTAATTTATGTAGTTATTATTAATGTGTGTATATATTTATGTATTTAAGATGAATATTAGTTTCTGTTACCATCAAATGCGCTGATAATGCAAAAAGAAATCAACCGAATGCCCTATTTTTCTCTTCCCTGTTAAAGAACAGACCACAAGCACAGCATTTAAACTGGTGCATAACAATAATGTCTTGTCATTTAATTTTAGCTTACATGAAACAAATAATGAACCCAAGAACATCTGCTTCACCAAAGCACAGATCATATCAAACTACAGCTTGTAGAAATGGCTCATCTCCTCAACAAGCCATACGATTCACATCTGTAGCACAAACAGTGTGGGATGAGCAACAAGACAAGATGTAACACTTACGGTTATTGATTTGTAAATCAAGTATGTCTATGAAAGCAATATCTATTGTGATGCTTGCTTAGCAAAAGCTACTAATTAACAGAATTATTGGTTATTTCATTTGGAATAATAACAGCTATTATAATGCTGATAATGATAGCCAGTGGTTGTGAGGTGCAGCCACACTTCACACTTTAAAAATGCTGTGGAGACAGACCTGCGCTCTATTATGATATATAGCCAAAAGGTCAGACAGGTAATGCAACTCCATAACAACTGTTGGCTTTTGGTATTTCTGCTCCATTAAGCTCTAAGATGGGCCTTGATTGAACTGTTAAATAAAGCGTGCACATTTTTCCCGCAGAAGCTGCCGAGGAAGGTCCGGGTAATGGTCTTTTCCAGAACAGTGGCTATAAACATTGGCCTCATCACAGGTAGCTCATCTTCCCCTCTTCCATATCCTGTCCATCTAAATTTCCCTTTGACATCCGCGTGAGTGCTCGGACGCCTCTTGTCCTCAGCAAATGTTTGAAATGCTAGACCTGTGCAATTTGACATGCGTTTGAACAATAGTTCAGTTTGTATTGAATGTGCAGTAAAGCTACACCTGAGACAAACCTCAGTTTGGAAAGCAAAACTGGCTTTACTGTGGGATCTGGACAACAGTGGTTTAGTTAACAATTTGAGCCAATCAACTAATCAACATGTAGAAATATTTAATTGCGAATTTAAAAGTTAATATATGACCATTCTGATGGTAACATTTAATGTTTTTAATCAAAATAATTGTTTCTTAGTTTTTCATATCAGTTATGCATGAAGGACCGCCTCTGCAGAAGAAGATCAACGCCTACTTCATCATCACAACTTTGGCTCCGCCCACTGGAGTGTTAGTGAGATGATGAGGAGAGAAGAGATACACGATCACTGGACTAAAAATAGCATTCCCTTCCAAAGGATCCTAATGCTAGGAATGAGCTTATTTATTCTCAACAATGTGAATGTCTCAGTTGAGCATTATTTATGTGTATTCACTACATTTCACTGTGGATTCTTTGGTACATCAGTCGCAATTTCAGTGCAAACAGACTTTTATGATATGGACTCGACAGTAATGCCACAACATGTGAGTAACCGTGTTCATTCTAATGCCTGATCTGGGACCAGTGATTTCTGATATGTAATGATTCATGTACAGTCAGATGTTCTTTGTCTGTGTGTCAGTAAATCAAACCAGTGACTAAACGCTCAACTTCACATTGTTTCTCTTAGTAGGATGAAAATAGTCTTTTTTTTTTTTTATCTGTGATTAAATTATTTATAGAAAGCGATCAAAGAATGCTCCCTTTACAGTCGCTGGAGCTGTCAATCAAACAGCGTGAGTTTATCAGCGACTGAGTTCTGGACTCGCACCAAAACAATCAACAAATCTCTTGAAATATACTGCAAATTTGACCTTCCTAATATCGTGTTGGTTCCCCTTTTGCTGCCAAAACAGCCCTGACTCATCGAGGCATGGCCTCCACTAGACCCCTGAAGGTGTGCTGTGGGATCTGGCACCAAGATGTTAGCAGCAGATCCTTTAAGTCCTGTAAGTTGCAAGGTGGGGCCTCCATGGATCGGACTTGTTTGTTCAGCACATCCCACAGATTATCGATTGGATTGAGATCTGGGGAATTTTGAGACCAAATAATCAGTGTTATTCACTTCACCTGTCAGTGGTCATAATGTTATGACTGATCGGTGTACATTTTTTAACAGTAAAGTTCTGGCAACCACGGCTACTGTTGTTAAATGAGTAATGAATTAGTATTATTGTATTTTTACTGTTTCTACCCATCAGTCACTGTGTTTTATATTGCAACAGTGGTAAAATCACTAATGCCGCGGGCTGTCAATCAGAATCTTCACTCATATCTTTGTCCTCCAAGCCATCTGCTTTGTATCGATTCACAAACTATTGAGTGCTCACACAGATAGCGAGCATCACATGTGTGTGCATTTCTCCGGGGCTTTATTTCAATACGGTGCACAGTACTTGAACTCTGCTCCATTACGACACCCATTCAAGTGTGCCTCAGACGTCACCCTCAGGAGCGCAATGTATTAATGATCTTTACCACGGCAAACTGCATATTAAGTGAGTGTGAATTGTTTTCCAGAGTCATTTCATTATTTGCTCCATTAATCATTAGAATTTAGCAAATGCAATTTCATTTCGACTTCTGTCACCAAATTAAGGAAGATTAAACTTTCCCATGCTCTCAACGGTAAACGGTAACTTATCTTGTTAGTGGTGTACGTGCCAAGCCAAGCATGGGAATATGAACAAAACCCTATTGTGGAAAGGAGCAGGAAAGTAGAAAACATAACAGCATATCCGTGATCAATACATTAAAAGTGATGATCCATGGCACATCTAATGATAGAAAAGATAAAGTGGCTTTTATTTCACGTTGGCTTTGCACAAATGGACATAAAAAGTTTGCAAAAAACCACTGCACACTAATGCAGTTCAGAAGTTAAGCTTCCCTCAAAGTGAGTCATTAAAAAGGTTCTCTTGAAAGCTGAGGCTTAGCACAACAATCAGCTTAGCTAAGCAAAAAAGTTTCACAGATGCAGAGACGTTTTAACTAGGCCTCTTCAATTCTCAGTTTGGAGTCTTAGAGATATCAAGGCCATTTGAATGACGTTTTATAATCGTCTGAGTTATAAGCTACTTATAAATTTCAATTTAATAACACATTTCTACATTTCATCCTCTATATTTTGACTATATATATATATATATATATATATATATATATACATACATTTTTTTTTTTTTTTTTTTTTACAAGCAAAGGTTCTTTTACATACAGTAGAGCATAGCAATGAAATCCTGCCATTTGTTTATTTAGATGGACCCACTTTATATTAGCTGTCCTTAACTATATGTACTAACATTTTAATTAATAATTTGATACAAAGCACTTATTGTGTACATACATGTTTTTACACTGTACTTATGTGTTAAAAAATACCTGTAATTACATCTGTAATAAATTTCTGTAGTTACATTTATAATTACACTGTTGACCCTTCCCTTACAACACTTTCCTTACACTAACCCTACCCTTAAACTTACCCACACCGCCACATCTGTCCCTAACTTTACCCTTAAACTTACCCACACCGCCACATCTGTCCCTAACTTTACCCTTAAACTTACCCACACCACCACATCTCACCCTAACTTTACCCTTAAACTTACCCACACCGCCACACCTGACCTTAACTTTACCCTTAAACTTACCCACACCACCACACCTGACCTTAACTTTACCCTTAAACTTACCCACACCGCCACACCTGACCTTAACTTTACCCTTAAACTTACCCACACCACCACACCTGACCTTAACTTTACCCTTAAACTTACCCACACCACCACACCTGTCCCTAACTTTACCCTTAAACTTACCCACACCACCACACCTGTCCCTAACTTTACCCTTAAACTTACCCACACCACCACACCTGACCCTAACTTTACCCTTAAACTTACCCACACCACCACACCGTCCCTAACTTTACCCTTAAACTTAAACTTACCCACACCACCACACCTGTCCCTAACTTTACCCTTAAACTTACCCACACCACCACACCTGTCCCTAACTTTACCCTTAAACTGACCCACACCACCACACCAGTCCCTAACTTTACCCTTAAACTTATCCACACCACCACACCTGTCCCTAACTTTACCCTTAAACTTACCCACACCACCACACCAGTCCCTAACTTTACCCTTAAACTTACCCACACCGGCACACCTGTCCCTAACTTTACCCTTAAACTGACCCACACCGCCACACCAGTCCCTAACTTTACCCTTAAACTTATCCACACCACCACACCTGTCCCTAACTTTACCCTTAAACTTACCCACACCACCACACCAGTCCCTAACTTTACCCTTAAACTTACCCACACCGGCACACCTGTCCCTAACTTTACCCTTAAACTGACCCACACCGCCACACCTGCCCCTAACTTTACCCTTAAACTTACCCACACCGCCACACCTGTCCCTAACTTTACCCTTAAACTTACCCACAACGCCACACCTGACCCTAACTTTACCCTTAAACTTATCCACACCACCACACCAGTCCCTAACTTTACCCTTAAACTTACCCACACCTGTCCCTAACTTTACCCTTAAACTTACCCACACCACCACACCTGTCCCTAACTTTACCCTTAAATTTACCCACACCACCACACCAGTCCCTAACTTTACCCTTAAACTTACCCACACCACCACACCTGTCCCTAACTTTACCCTTAAACTTACCCACACCTGACCCTAACTTTACCCTTAAACTTATCCACACCACCACACCAGTCCCTAACTTTACCCTTAAACTTACCCACACCTGTCCCTAACTTTACCCTCAAACTTACCCACACCACCACACCTGTCCCTAACTTTACCCTTAAATTTACCCACACCACCACACCTGTCCCTAACTTTACCCTTAAATTTACCCACACCACCACACCAGTCCCTAACTTTACCCTTAAACTTACCCACACCTGTCCCTAACTTTACCCTTAAACTTACCCAGACCACCACACCTGTCCCTAACTTTACCCTTAAACTGTCCCTAACTTTACCCTTAAACTTACCCACACCACCACACCTGTCCCTAACTTTACCCTTAAACTGTCCCTAACTTTACCCTTAAACTTACCCACACCACCACACCTGTCCCTAACTTTACCCTTAAACTGACCCACACCACCACACCTGTCCCTAACTTTACCCTTAAACTTACCCACACCACCACACCTGTCCCTAACTTTACCCTTAAACTGACCCACACCACCACACCTGCCCCTAACTTTACCCTTAAACTTACCCACACCGCCACACCTGTCCCTAACTTTACCCTTAAACTGACCCACACCACCACACCTGCCCCTAACTTTACCCTTAAACTTACCCACACCGCCACACCTGTCCCTAACTTTACCCTTAAACTGACCCACACCACCACACCTGACCCTAACTTTACCCTTAAACTTACTCACACCACCACACCTATCCCTAACTTTACCTTTAAACTTACCCACACCACCACACCTGTCCCTAACTTTACCTTTAAACTGACCCACACCACCACACCTGACCCTAACTTTACCCTTAAACTTACTCACACCACCACACCTATCCCTAACTTTACCTTTAAACTTACCCACACCACCACACCTGTCCTTAACTTTACCCTTAAACTCACCCACACCGCCACACCTGTCCCTAACTTTACCCTTAAACTCACCCACACCGCCACACCCATCCCTAACTTTACCCTTAAACTTACCCACACCGCCACACCTGTCCCTAACTTTACCCTTAAACTGACCCACACCACCACACCTGTCCCTAACTTTACCCTTAAACTTACCCACACCACCACACCTGTCCCTAACTTTACCCTTAAACTTACCCACACCACCACACCTGTCCCTAACTTTACCCTTAAACTTACCCACACCACCACACCCGTCCCTAACTTTACCCTTAAACTGACCCACACCACCACACCTGACCCTAACTTTACCCTTAAACTTACCCACACCGCCACACCTGACCCTAACTTTACCCTTAAACTTACCCACACCACCACACCTGTCCCTAACTTTACCCTTAAACTCACCCACACCACCACACCTGTCCCTAACTTTACCCTTAAACTCACCCACACAGCCACACCTGACCCTAACTTTACCCGTATCCACCTCAATATCAGCAAAAGTGTTTTGCAATAGAATAAGTGCATTGAACTTATTTTTGATGTAAGTACATAGTAGTTAAGGCCACCTAATATAAAATGGGACCATTTTGATTTGTTTTATTGTATTTTTCAATTGACTCCAAACAAGTAAAGACACTTAAAGGCCTCACTAATATGTTTTCATTTGAAAACACATCTTTTTCTCTCTGTTTTGGCCCTCGGTCGATATTCAGATGCCATTTTTGTCAGACAGAGCTTTTTGAAAGTGGATAAATCTGAAAACTGCGTTTTCGTGTTGTAGTGTGGACTGTGAAAACTGAGGTATTCGAAAACGCTGCATGTTTAGTCATGTGATGCTTATTGTATCCATAGATATATATTGTTATACCAACATTGTTTTGCCTGCTATTTACTTTCATAATGTTGCTAAAGAGAAATGTTCCTTTGTAGAATCTTCATATTGCATTCCTGCAAAGATGAGAAAATGTACTCACAATTGCTGTCCTGTTGCAAAACAGGCTGACAAATGCGTTTTAGACCAACAGTGAGTGGGGGGATATTTTGCTAATAAAACAACCGTGCCAGAAGAATAGCATGAGAACTTTATTACGTCTGGTCTCACTGTATCATCTCATGAGCTTTTATTATGGTTTATGGATGCACAGTAAGGGGATTTAAGCATTTTCAGACGTTTCAGTGTGGATGAGAAACTTTTGGAAAATGCTTAAAATAAATAGTGTGAAGGTGGGGGGTGCTTTTGAATCAATGTATTAGCATAACTCATAATCAGTCTTGGGGGTAACAAGAGTTACCTAATCAGATTACTTTTGAAGTAACTTAGTAAAGTAACATTACTTTTAAATTTACAACAAAATATCATAGTTCAAATAAGCAATACAAGTTACTTTGTTTTCCCATTAATTGACTGACAACTCTCCTGTCTGGACTAAATATGAGCAGGCATTTATTCATCTCACTGGCACAAAATACTCCTCAATAATATAAACAATGAAATCCAAACTGCAATTATGAATACATTTATTTTATGTTAACACTATCCAACATTTCAGTAATAAAAGTCAATGTATTTAAAATGCATGCACATTACAGCAAAGCACAGCAGTACTGTATGGTGATTGGCAGGGGTCAAAAAGCATTTACAAAATGACTTTTGGATTGATCCCTTCTGGTAAACAGGACAGTATATGACTATGTATACATATAGGACCATGCACAGGACAGGAATCACCCAGATGAGTAAATCAGACCCAAATACATATATAAAGAGCTAGCATCCCTGTTCCTGAACAGAATGGGTAATGCAGAACACTTAAACGCCACATTATGCATGAGCCTCTTTACTTCTGACCTCTCCACTGCTCCTCTGGGGTTTGGAGAGACTGAATCAGGTGTGTTTGCCTGCTGGTGGGGTAAAGGTGAGCCTTCAGGCCTGTGGCTCCAACAGCTGCTCTTTACATCCTCAACTGCTGCCTCACATATTGACTCAAAGCAAAACATCCATGGAAGAAATTATGTACAGGACAGAAAATCAGACTGAAATGTTGCACTTGACCAGATCGTGAAGCTGTGACACACACACACACACACACACACACACACACACACACACACACACACACCACCTGTACATGCATACATACCTGTACATACATGGATACACACATACATACCTGTACATGCATACATACCTGTACATACATGGATACATACATACACACATACATACCTGTACATGCATACATACATAAATCCATACACACATGCATACACATATACATACACACATACATGCATACATACATACATACATGCATACACACATGCATGTACACGTACATGCACACACACATACATGCATACATACATACACGCATGCATACATACATACATACATACACACACACACACATACACGCATACATACCTGTACATACAAACAAAGATGCGTACATACTGTTCTGTTGGGATCTGGTCAAGTCTGATTGAACTTTTGTTCGGTTCTTTTATTAGAATTTCTGCTAATGCATTCAGAAAACTTTTCACTTCCCAGTAAGGAGTAAAACTGCTCATAACGTAGATTTGATTGATAATTAATTAATAGACTATAAAGTGATGGGGTTTGAATGGGGTAAAATGATTCATTTATGAAGAAAAAATTAATTTTGCTCTGCAAAAGCATTAGAATTCATTCCTATCATAATTCCACAAATGCAGCACATCCTTAGGGTGCAAATAAAGACATTTTCATTTTTGGATTTCAAAAGTCGGTGAACAGAACTTGTGTTCACTTATGAAAGATGAGGAAGCAGCTTGTGCCTCACTATGGGATTGTGACCAACAGGAGAGAGAAAGGACAGATGACAGTGTGGGAGAAAAAAGACCAAGAAAAAGAGTAGTTGAGAGTTTGACAGGACTCTTTGTAGCAACTGTGACATGTATATTTTTCACTGTGAAGCTGGCACTCGCGGCAGTGCTGTATGATGAATGTCGCTGAACATCCCGTCAGCTCCACTGTACAGTCTCGCTGTGTGCTAATACAAACCTCCATATACCTGACCTACATCAGAAACGACCGCATGACAATGAAAACAAAGCAGTCCTATGAGTATCATTACACACATACACATACACACAGCATATGCATGTATACTTATTTAGTAAAAGGCCTTTTAGTATAATTGTACAAACGTCCACCTTCAGCTCATGCATCACGTGTCTCTCTGCTGTAAAATCTTTACTGATTTACTGTATAACTTTTATATTGTTAGTAATATTTCAAGATGCAGCATAGGTTTATTTGATAATCCATACATCATTTTGTAGAAAAATGACGAGTATCAAATATGATCATCAGGTTTTTGAGGAAGGTTTATTTGTTCATCTCTCAATAATCATTTTATTGCATACCCTATAGGGTCATTCCATGGAAAATCAACCAAATTTTGGAAACTTCTCCTGCTCAAATTTTAGATTTTGTTATTTATTTATTTATTTATTTATTTATTTATTTATTTATTTATTTATTTATTTATTTATTTATTTATTTGTTTATTTTTCTGTACAAAGGACAAACATAAATAGTGATGAAAGACAAAATATTAAATGTCACAGATGTATATTTATTTTGTAGTGGGGGGTCAAAATGACAGTTTTCACCTGAGATCTGGAGCCAGATTACAGAGGTGTAAAAATGACTTTAGAAAGATGGCAGCAGCATTATTTTCACACAGAGATTGGTAGATTTATTAGTGAAATCTGTTGACTTTATCAATCTTTGTTGCATTATATGCCAACGGTGACCGTTCAAAAGGTTTTGTTTTTTTTTGCCTCAAGTTTGCATGCCTGTAACTCAAGCAGTATTAAAGATATCTTAATATCTTTTCAGATTCTGGTTCTTAACAAACTTTTCTTTTGGTATTTTAATTTTAAAGGCCCTCGATGGTTCAGTCCCAGAGATATGGAGATCTTAATGCGGCTCCATGAGTAAACTGGTAAATTGGACATTTTCAGAGGTCAAAAACCAAATGTGGGTCACTTTGCACACAGCTGATACTTTTTTCCTTTTAAAGAGGGATATCTAAGAGAAACACAAGACACATTTCTAGGTTCAGCATTATTTGTTCTTCAGATATCCTCTTTAAAAGAAAAAAGTATCAGCCGTATGCAAAGTGACCCACATTTGGTTTTCGACCACTGAAAAATGTACCAGTTTACTCATGGAGCCATATTAAGATCTCCATATCTCTGGGGCTGAACCATCGAGGGCCTTTAAAATTAAAATACCAAAAGAAAAGTTTGTTAAGAACCAGAATCTGAAAGGATATTAATATATCTTTAATACTGCTTGAGTTACAGGCATGTAAACTTGAGGCAAAAACACACAAGAAGTGCTTTTTTTCCCATTTTTGCACGGTCACCGTTGGCATATAACGCAACAAAGATTGATAAAGTCAACAGATTTAACTAATAAATCTACCAATCTCTGTGTGAAAATAAAATAATGCTGCTGCCATCTTTCTAAAGTCATTTTTACACCTCTGTAATCTGGCTCCAGATCTCAGGTGAAAACTGTCATTTTGACCCCCCACAGATGTCAAATCAAGCAAACTTGCAGCAATACATTAAAAACTTTGACATCAAAACTGATCATAACTAATGAAATAACTAATTCACATCCCTGCTGCAGGACTTCTGTAAAGTTGTTTGCTTGTGTTTAAACAATATTACAGTTCTGTTAACGAACAACAGCTTAATTCGCAACATTTATCCAGATCTCATACTTGAATGGTCAGAGAAAACCATTTTAGAGGATTTGTATACATGGTCACAACATGATTTTCTTCTAAAAAAAAATCATTCTGATTTGCTTTCCTAAGGCTAGCCGGCCTAGAAATCTGTGTCTGGAGCTAATCTTCACAGCTGGGAAGAAATTGCTGTATTTTATTTCCTAAAACCCCCTACTTACACCATGCCTGAGCCCACACAGCGTTATACTTTGGCTGAGAGGAGCCCACCTTGGCTTTTTCCCAGAACAAATGCAACACATTACCTTGGCTAAGCAGTCCAGTGACCACCGTTCATAAATTTAACCTCTGTGAATCATATTTAACTTCATGCTTTTGAAAATAGAATAATGGGGAATTAATTTAGAGCATTATGTCATGGCTCAGCATGCAGTTTCCAGAACAACATTGCAGTCAACCAATCACAGTCCTCATAATCCAAACCCCACATCTGTGATGTCTGATTGGAATGCTGGGTAACACTTTACTTGAAGCATTTATGTATAATGCAATATAAAAGTGTTCATAATGTATGATATAATGCATTGTATCTTTTCATAAATAATTGTAACCAAAGTTAAAATTCAATTTAAAGATTTGCAATTACCCTCTGGTTTATCATGCGTTTTAATGCGTTATACTTTGTAAAGGTGAAACAAAGTATAATAATATATTATAAATGTGCTACAATTATTCATGATCATGCAATGCATTACAAGCATGATTAATGCATTAAAAATACTTTTAAAATGCATTATATATAAAGGCTTCAAATAAAGTGTAACCAGATGTTGTTCCAGAAACAAAAACAAAAAAGGATGATGATTGTGAAACAGATCTTAAGTATGTCATGTTAAGCACACAGCAATAGAAGCTACTGTACTGAGTGAGTACACAAATGTCACATACAACAATGTCATTAAAGAAGTGTGTACTGTACTGAGTTTATGTTTTAAAGCACAACTCTTTTTAAAGCCAAAAAAACATATTCACTGTAAAAGTTATTTGCGCTTGACTCAAAATCTGATTAGGAACAAACAGCTGCATGATAAGAGAATGCTGTTATCATGATTTGTAACTCAATATAAACACCTTTTACATTTTTTTATACTTTTATATTTTGAATATAACCTGCTCCATTTCAATAAATTACATTATTTCATTTGTGCAGACTTTACAGGGTTAAATCACTATACAAACCCGATTCCAAAAACGTTGGGACACAAAATTGTGAATAAAAAAGGAATGCAATAATTTGCAAATCTCATAAACTTAAATTTTATTCACAATAGAATATAGATAACATATCAAATGTTGAAAGTGAGACATTTTGAAATGTCATGCCAAATATTGGCTCATTCTGGATTTCATGAGAGCTACACATTCCAAAAAAGTTGGGACAGGGAGCAATAAGAGGCCGGAAAAGTTCAATGTTCATATAAGGAACAGCTGGAGGACCAATCTGCAACTTATTAGGTCAATTGGCAACATGATTGGGTATAAAAAGAGCCTCTCAGAGTGGCAGTGTCTCTCAGAAGTCAAGATGGGCAGAGGATCACCAATTCCCCCAATGCTGCGGCCAAACATACTGGAGCAATATCAGAAAGGAGTTTCTCAGAGAAAAACTGCAAAGAGTTTGAAGTTCTCATCATCTACAGTGCATAATATCATCCAAAGATTCAGAGAATCTGGAGCAATCTCTGTGCGTAAGGGTCAAGGCTGGAAAACCATACTGGATGCCCGTGATCTCCGGCCCTTAGACGGCACTGCATCACATACAGGAATGCTACTGTAATGGAAATCACAACATGGGCTCAGGAATACTTCCAGAAAACATTGTCGGTGAACACAATCCACCGTGCCATTCGCCGCTGCCGGCTAAAACTCTACAGGTCAAAAAAGAAGCCATATCTAAACATGATCCAGAAGCGCAGGCGTTTGCTCTGGGCCAAGGCTCATTTAAAATGGACTGTGGCAAAGTGGAAAACTGTTCTGTGGTCAGACCAATCAAAATTTGAAGTTCTTTTTTGGAAAACTGGGACGCCATGTCATCCGGACTAAAGAGGACAAGGACAACCCAAGTTGTTGTCAGCGCTCAGTTCAGAAGCCTGCATCTCTGATGGGATGGGGTTCATGAGTGCGTGTGGCATGGGCAGCTTACACATCTGGAAAGGCTCCATCAATGCTGAAAGGGATATCCAAGTTCTAGAACAACATATGCTCCCATCCAGACGTCGTCTCTTTCAGGGAAGACCTTGCATTTTCCAACATGACAATGCCAGACCACACACTGCATCAGTTACAACATCATGGCTGCGTAGAAGAAGGATCCGGGGACTGAAATGGCCAGCCTGCAGTCCAGATCTTTCACCCATAGAAAACATTTGAGCATCATAAAGAGGAAGATGCCACAAAGAAGACCTAAGACAGTTGAGCAACTAGAAGCCTGTATTAGACAAGAATGGGACAACATTCCTATTCCTAAACTTGAGCAGCTTGTCTCCTGCAGACTGTTAGAAAAAGAAGAGGGGATGCCACACAGTGGGAAACATGGCCTTGTCCCAACTTTTTTGAGATGTGTTGATGCCATGAAATTTAAAATCAACTTATTTTTCCCTTAAAATGATATTTTCTCATTTTAAACATTTGATATGTCATCTATGTTGTATTCTGAATAAAATATTGAAATTTGAAACTTCCACATCATTGCGTTCTGTTTTTATTCACAATTTGTACAGTGTCCCAACGTTTTTGGAATCAGGTTTGTAAATCACAGATTCAGATCAAGCAAACTTGCAGCAAAACATTAAAAACTTTGATATCAAAACTGATCATATCTAATGAAATCTCAACAATTCACATCCCTGCTACAGGACTTCTGTAAAGTTGTTTATTACAGTTCTTAATTTGTAACATTTATCCAGATCTTCATTATGGGTTCACCTGTTCGCATCATCATCAATAAGGTAAATACTGAATTTGATATTTTAATATCACTGTTAGCACTTAGTATGGTACAAATGACTGATGGCCGTGTGATAATGTGAAAACTATGAATTGTGACAACATCAATCAGACAAAACAACATGAACCGTGTTGGACAAAATCAACTACATGTCGTCTGATCATCATACAACACCTTCACTAATATTGTGGAACTATACCAATTCAATGCACAATTACACTACAATCTACATGCAAAATTCATAATAACATCCTCAGTATGCTTAAAAAAACATTAATGACAAAAAGCAGCATGGAATTATTCAAATACAGCAGGCATCTGAAATCATTATAAGCCATCTCCGTGTAAGAGCAATCAAACTGCATCAATAACGAAATAAGACAATGTAATTTGAGTGCAATCAAACACACCAGACTTCAAAACACAGCTAATTCATATATTAAACATTACACTACTACATACACACTCAAAGAGCAAAGCATTATTTGACTTAAAAAGAAGGAAAAAACTATATTTTTAATGTATTATAACAGTAATTACAATTTGTTTGAAAAGGAGCGGGATGAAGCAGAAGCTTTATAACTCCAAGATGACAGCACAATCGAGTAAAATGTTGGTGACATTCATTATCATGTAAACATAATGGGCGATATATTGCATCACAAAAAAATTATTGAGGTCATGTACATGTATTGTGTGATATATCGATATATTGATTATTGCGACAGGCCTAGGTATGATGTCATCAATATGAAAGCACGTGCACAACAGTCCAACTAACGAATATATTACAATTGTGACAAGATTAGAGGGATATCGCTCACGAAAAGAGGAAACAAACATATATTAGGAGTTTATTATCTTACTTGTCGGACACACTTTGCGAGCTGGCGCTTGAAACACACAGTGAGGAGGTTTAGACGCTCCAGGCTTATACAGTGTGGAAATGAACGGGTCTTTATCGTCGCTGAAGTGAACGACAATACGATCGCAAATGGACAAGCAAGCAAACATGACACATGAGCACATTCAAGCAGAAGCCAGCATATATTAGTTCTGTGACACAAAACAAAACCAATGTTACTCGCCTATCGAGAAGAAATAAAGCACCCGTGGCCTTCGCTCCGTGAGTTCTCTCCAGCGCTGGAAAGCTGATCCGATTGCCTGATCGTAAGCCTTCTTTTGTTCCTCAGGCATCTTCCACGTGTGTTTTTATCTGACATCTCTCTCTTTCTGTCGTCGCTCGGCTAATGTCTGTCCTGTGTCGTGTCTTTTGAATAATGACGTGCACTGAGCGCTCTCTTCTCCCTGTCATTAGTAGACACGCCCCTTACTGCTGATTGGCTACAAGTTTGTTTTTGTACTCGGCCTGAGACACTTTTCTAAAGTAGTTTTGAAATATCACTTACCCCACCTTTAATGTTTGTTCAGTGTTTTAATCCAAACTGCTTCACAACCTCGCCCCACAAATAGCGATACACATACTTTATAGTTGTTCTTGTTGTAAGCTTTTTAAAGTTTAATTCTCCTCTCAAGCTATACCCAACACCCTGCCTTTCCATAAACACTTTTTGTAACTTTCCCAGAAGTAGATTATTTTTCTTGCTTTGAACATGACTTGTGCCGTCTTATATTTAACCAAATCAATGAACTTCAATATATGTGACTTTAAGAATAATAAATTTGTCTGTTCCAGATATCCACCGTTATTAATGGTCCTGATTGCTCTCTTTTGTAGTGTGCATAACGACTGTAGGTTGGTTTTGTAGTTGTTTCCCCAGATTTCCACACAGTAACTCAAATATGGTAGTATAAGTGTATTATACAGAATATACATTGATTTATTATCCAGAATATGCATTGATTTATTCATTGCTTTAACATGTTTTATGTGCATAAAACTATATAGAGGTATTTTCCTACCTTGAAACCACTAGCCAAACAGCTAACAGGTGCTACGAGGACCCCAGGTATCCCTTGACTTTGCCTGTTCCTTGAGTATAATAATCAGGTAAATATTTTTGTATTTCTATTGCCTTAAGGTTGAATCGCTTACTGTATGTTGTAGCATTCCTCATTTGTCACCTCGGATAAAAATGCCTGCTAAATAATGTAGATGGAAAGATCTATCAAACTTTAAAGCACATTAGCTCAAGTATATGCCGCTGGTTCTTCATGTGCTAATCATGCGTAACAGTGCTGAGTCTGGATGCCCTCGATAATGAAGTAACCAGATAATGTCAGCTTTCCTGTCCATGTGATGAATTAGGCCTGTCAAAGTGCTACAATATAACAAGGCCTTGAAATAAAACCTCTCCATCTTCAAATTTTAGTAATTGCATTATGAGACCAACATTTGGTGGTCATGTTCCTGCCTCTTAAGAATATTAAACACTGATGAATGGAGTCTGAATTGAGAAAATTGGCTGATAGCTTTTAACTAATAATCACATCCTCCAAACTAGTAAACAAAGGTTCCCAATTATGTTGTGAACATCCAACAGTGCCTGCTGGGAAATGAGAGTGGTCACATGTTCAGTGTTGATGTAGAGCAGGGGTGGGCAATTCCAGTCCTGGCGGGCTACTGTCCAGCAGAGCTTAGCTCCAACCCTAATCAAACACACCTGAACCAGCTAATCAATGTCTTCAGGATTGCTAGAAGGCTACAGGCAGGTGAGTTTGATCAGGGTTGGAGCTAAACTCTGCAGGACAGTAGCCTGCCAGGACTGGAATTGCCCACCTCTGATGTAGAGTCACTGACATACTAGTTTTTATTAAAGGGGGGGGTCTAATGCTATTTCATGCATTCTGCCTTATTTACACTGTTAGAGTTGATTCTCATGCTAAGCATGGACAAAATTTTACAAAACGAGTTGAACATATGACAGAGTATTTCTGTACCAAATACACTCCTTCAGGATTCAGGTTTTTTTCAAGTATGGACCTGTATGAGGTCATAAGGGTGGAACTCCTTATATGGGCACTTCTCCTAGATAAGCGCACACACACACACACACACACACACACACACACACACACACACACACACACACACCATCACCCAGAGCATATCACTCATCCATATGAGCTTCATTCAGGTTACGGGAGCCGTCAGCGGCACTGGCGTTGTGTTTTTAGTCCACAAGATCAACAATGTCACTAAAGAAGTGTGTTTCTGGTGTGAGGGAAAGATCACCTTGTTCAGCTTCCCAAATAACCCAGCGTTAAGGGAACAGTGGATGCAGTTTATGTTTCCGGACTTCTGCAAGTGTGTGTGTTTGTTCCCGGTCATGAGTGGAAACCGCAGGTGGAGAGTGAAGCTGCATCAAATGTATGTTTTGTTGGCAATCGCTGCGTAAGTGCATATAATGTGAACAACACCAGCGTATAGTGAATCAAGAGTTATCTAGGGACATGCCATGATGTATTGTGTGTGTGTGTGTGTGTGTGTGTGTGTCTTTAGCTCCACCCACTGCATGCCTCCACGAGCTCGGCTGTTTTCTGAAAGAATCGGTACAGTGTATCGGATCAACACTACTCTATAGATACTCCAGATTAACATGAGACTGGCACAAACTGTGTGTGTTATGTACCCTTTAAAAAAGTTTGAACTATTGTTTTAAGTTTGGTTTAAGTATCACGCCATCGGCATGATTCTTATTCCACATGCTGTTTATATTCCCGATGGGTTAAACATAATCTTCTGGCATTTGATATTGGGTCTATAAGCGAGTGATACAGCTGGCCTGAGGTGGAAATGCACGGCTCCGCCATCTGGACGAATCCGTATTCTCTCAGCTATTACGGAGACTATGGTCGGCTACTTATTAAAATACACCTCTTAGAGTCCCACATGAGACTTGATTATCTTAGACAGTATTGAAGGATTTATGAAGGTGACCTGAATGCTGGCAGATACAAAGCATCGGGACAGACTCTCAGAGCCTCTGGGCAGGTTGAACTAAAGCATATTTGTAGGATTAAGATGTCAGCGTGTAAATCCACAGAGAGCGATAAATAACTGCTCGTGCATTCGAAGCGGGGATCTGAAATAGACAGCATGCATGTATTCAGAGAGGGTTGCTTTAGCCATTGTTGAGCGTTTTATTTGTGCAGACGCAATCAAACTGGTACAGAATCTGTCTCAAAGTGTGAAATAGGTTTGAAATAAGCTGTTATAAAAGTAGCTTTCGTTGTGTTGGTGACTCATGATGGATCATTATCTGATCCTGAACCCAACAGTCAGATGCCTGGATAACTGCACCGAAATGTCTTTTCTTGTTGGCAGAGCCAATAAATTAATGAGATGCAGCAAATGTCGGTGTCTTACGCAATATACTGAAATACATCAATGTGGACAAAGCGCCATTGGAACCGGACAGGGCTACTGATCTGTGATGTGTCCAGAATTATACACGGCAGCCTATTGCCTACAGCTCATAAATAAGTGGTTAAAGAGCAATGCTAACATCAGAAGAGCCGTTTAGATATCCTCAGATGACGTTTGGGGGAATTCATTCAGTTGAATCAATTCTGAGTTCCACCGAGTTTCTGCATCTTCCTCTAGTGTTTATATGATGAAACTGGGTTGAATTCCTTTTGAATTTTTTGAGGGCCACTTGCAGGGCTCTGCATTTACCCTTTTCATGTGCTTGTCCTCTGGATAAGTAGATCAGTCATTCACTTGTCCGAGTTAAAAAGTTGCTTGTCTGGAAAAAATAAAGCAATAAGCCCCAAAAAGATGTGGTTTACGGTGAATTTACACTGATCAGGCATAACATTATGATCTAATATTGTGTTGGTGCCAAAACAGCCCTGGCTCATCGAGGCATGGATTCCACTAGACCCCTGAAGGTGTGCTGTGGTATCTGGCACCAAGATGTTAGCAGCAGATCCTTTAAGTCCTGTAAGTTGTGATTTGGGGCCTCCGTGGATCGGACTTGTTTGTTCAGCACATCCCACAGATGCTCGATTGGATTGAGATCTGGGGAATTTGGAGGCCAAGTCAACACCTCAAACTCGTTGTTGTGCTGCTCAAACCATTCCTGAAGCATTTGTGCTTTGTGTCAGGAGCATTATCCTGCTGGAAGAGCCACAGCCACCAGGGAATACCGTTTCCATGAAAGGGTGTACATGGTCTGCAACAATGCTTAGGTAGGTGGGACGTGTCAAAGTAACATCCACATCATAAACATCACAACAGATGACATTTGGGGGAATTCATTCAGTTGAATCAATTCTAAGTTCCACCGAGTTTCTGCATCTTCCTCTTGTGTTTATATGATGAAACTGGTCTGTATTGCTTTTGAATTTTTTAAGGGCCACTTGCAAGGCTCGACATTTACCCTTTTCATGTGCTTGTCCTCCGGACAAGTAAATCAGTCATTCACTT
Organism: Paracanthobrama guichenoti; assembly: GCA_018749465.1. NCBI lineage: Eukaryota > Metazoa > Chordata > Actinopteri > Cypriniformes > Gobionidae > Paracanthobrama > Paracanthobrama guichenoti. The sequence continues at coordinate 3,303,444 of CM031960.1, read as the reverse complement.
GGTCAGCATTGGCACCCTGACTGGTCAGCGGCTATGCCGCCCCATACGCAACAAACTGAGATGCTCTGTGTATTCTGTCACCTTTCTATCTGAACCAGCATTAACTTCTTGAGCAATTTGAGCTCCAGTAGCTCGTCTGTTTGATCGGACCACACAGGCCAGCCTTCGCTCCCCACGTGCATCAATGAGCCTTGGCCGCCCATGACCCTGTGGCCGGTTCACCACTGTTCCTTCCTTGGAGCACTTTTGATAGATCCTGACCACTGCAGACCGGGAACACCCCACAAGAGCTGCAGTTTTGGATCCAGTCGTCTAGCCATCACAATTTGGCCCTTGTCAAACTCGCTCAAATCCTTACGCTTGCCCATTTTTCCTGCTTCTAACACATCAACTTTCAGGACAAAATGTTCACTTGCTGCCTCATATATATCTACATACACAAAAGAAAGGTCACATGTGAAGAAAGTTCATTACATGTAATGCCAGCTAACATCCAATCATCATTAGATAGAACAGTCTGCTCATGGTCATTGGGCCACTGCAACAAATGCTTCCCTGCACCCCAAGGACAGTCTTTGTAACCTTTACACTTACATCTCACACCAGAGCTAATGCTCTATATGCATAGTGACAGGAGGTAACCAGCCACATCTCCCCAGAGGAGGAGAAGACAGAATAATTAAAGAGCTACAGATCAAGTTGCTAGAACTGTCTCGGCCACTCTAAAAGAATTGCATAGCGACTCGGCGAAAGTCACAACCCAGAGAGAACAACTGGAACAATTCACCACGTCTCAGCTTTATGCAGTTTAATGGGTCCTTGTGAGGTTATGACAGGTAGATCCATCACGTTGCTCTGCACCATCTGTCAAAGATCAGACATTCTTCTCTCATGTTCAGACGAGACTCCAGGCAAAGAAAACTCAGAAGGATGGCTCGACCCTCGGTAGCTGATGACCAAAGAAGGGCCAAGCAAAGAGACTGAAGTCAAGTGAATGGCAAATGAGGAGGAAATTATTCATTCTACTAAGTGTGCAAATTAAACAATGACTTTTAGTGTGGTTAATGTCTTGAAGGAACTGCTATAAGATCTTTTCAAGGCACAATTTAGTGAGGTTCATTTTGCACAGTCCAATAAATTATTATTATTCGAGGACGAACAAGTCACAATAGTCCTCATTTAAATAGTCATACATAGAATAAAGGGGCGGGGCCTGGTTGAGTTAGTTAGTCATTTGTTGAAACTGGCAGTTATGGTAAGGGAAGGGACATTTCCCAAACACCAATCACAACACCCTGCTCCAGCTGACCAATCAGAGCACAGTGTGCTTTTCAGAAGGAGGGGCTTCATAGAGACAGGAACTAAACAGAGCGTTACTGACAGACTGGAAAGAAAGGAGCCGCAACATATGGGGAAATAATCAACATTCAAGCAGGAAAACCTGCTCTAGGGCAGAACAGGTCCTCCTCTTTAATAAACAAACAATAATTAAGTGTGTTAGAGCGATCTGATTTTTGCTGCGAGGTTAAAATATGCAAGGCTTGATATATTATTCATATTAAAGAATAAGAAAATAGGAATGATATTCATTCCATATTTTATATTTCTGACCATCCCTTGCCTAATAATAGTCTTTTTCAGGAGAGCTGGGTATTTAGTTAATGAGAGCCACCTTCTGTGGATCCTTCCTGTCTGTGCTTTTAACTCCCATTAATATTTAATAAACCAGCTTTGTCTAGGATGGATGAATTGTACAGAATAATAATTAGGTTTGTTAGAAACTTTATGCAATTTTTTGGCCCTTACATGCTCTGGATATTCCTCCAGGTGCGTTGCCGATTTAAAGATCATCATTAGCACACATGTGAACGCCCATGTTTGTTTGCAAGTGTTTTAATTAGAAACACTATCGGTTTATTATTCAGTCTAATTCTGATCTGTGCATGCTTTGGTTTTTAGCATTCTATTGTTCGCTGCTATGCCTTTTGAAGTGTCTCTAATGTTATTATAAATTCAGAGAAGAAAGAATTAATCTATACAAAATTAATCCCAACACAGCAGACTGCTAGCAGCGTTCCCTATCGAAGATCTCAGATCTTGGCTTCCTAAATAAATTTACTAAATAGAATATACAAACTTCATTAAGTGTGCATTCTAGTATGTAATAGTAATTGACACTCTCTTTGCTGTTGGGGTGTATAAAAGAATAACACATTATCCCATATTGACTGAAAAGACAAACAGGAATCTTCCATACAATATTTTTATTTTCCGTTCCAAAAATACAAACAAACGTGAAAAATAAAATCCCTGTAATCCTTCTAATAAGTCTGGCGCATGCGTGATCTCGCGTTGTTTCCTTGTCACTTCTCGCGTGTGTTTGCTTGTGAAGCGTAGTTTGCGAACAGGAGTCCATCAGTCAGTGTGAACACAGCAGACACTGAACGCTACCCCGGATAGTCACGCTGTGTGAAATGAGCTGTGATCCGACGAGTAAGAAAATCGTGCAGTTTGAACTCGGCATTAAGTGCCATGTGACCAAAACTCACAACATCAATTTGGTGCCACTAGTGAGACGTGCCCATGTAGGCCAAATATTGCACATTCGGAGTGAGTTTGATTCATGCATGCATTCATAATCTTTTATCTTGATGATGAAATACATTTATTATACATTTATTCATGATACGATGAATTATGCACCGTTGCAGTTCATACACAAATGTTCCCCTGCATAATTAAAAATAATTTTCTTTAATTTTATAGCAACAAGAAACCATTTCTTTCTCAAAAACAAAATGTTATTGGAGTAGCAAGAAGGAACCACAATTGTGTGAAAAACAAGTAAAAAAAACAAGAGGTTTTACATTTTATACTCAACATCACCTTCAGAAAAATGGTTCTAAATGAAGCCACAGACAGGAGTGATTCAATTCTGAATGATTCAGTGTGTTTGAATGAATCAGTTGAGTAAATGATTCAATGCTTCATTCATAAAGGCAGTCACTTGTTTCATCCCAGAATAAAACAGGATTTTTGAACATTGGTTAAGGAAATGAATCCAAAGACTCAAACGCTAACCCTACATGTTGTTAATTAATATTGCTCAGTATTACAACAATGACACCTTAAAATAAAGAACCCCATGATCAGGCATGTGGCTCCCATGAACCACAATTGTTATAATTTTAAACAAAAGAGAAAATATAGAACAGTCTCAAATGATTCAAATGTGTATTTCACGGTGCTTGCATCCTGAACAGTGACGCCTTAAAGCTCTGATCCGGCGTAGGCTCGTTCCAAACGTCACAGGCAAGATTCACCTCATAAATCAAACACTTAAGAGAAGGATAGATTTTTCTCAAGGGCAACTCACACACAGCGACACTGTCAGAATCAATCTTTGCTAATGACACCGACGACTGAAACATTGGTTTTCGATGCGCATTGATAACAGCTTTAAACATACGCGAAAAGAAGTTCATCCACTGAAGTTTATTCTCTCCTGCCTTCACCTGTGCAGCTGTTGTGTCATGCGTGACAAGCTTCACTTCACGCTTTCGCTGGTTCTCAGTCCAGTGTGTCGGACCGGGACTCGTATATAGGGAAATGCCACCACTGAAGAAAAAGAATAGCTTTGCATTTCTCAACATACTGTAAAAAAAACTGAACCTTGTTACAGCACAAAAGAGTCTCATGATTAACCCTCATATTCTCCTCATTTACACTTAATGTCTTTGGGGTCCATTCAGATATTTACAGAGCTATTGTGTAAAAAAAATATACATTTGTAATAATACAAATGATATATCATTTTTTGTTTACTTCTCAACTATACGTTTATGCTGTGTTTTGGGGGATACTTTTTTACATATTTACCACATAATTACTCAACTATGCCATTACCCTACATATGAAATAATATATTATGGGAAAAAGAAAATGTTTTAATGATAATTTAAATGAAATATAAGATGTTGCTGGATATTGATCTATCTGTTAGAGACAGGATCCTGCCATCTGCAGGTTAGAGTAAAAAATTAAGGAATTGCAGCTATATAAAAAAAAAAAAACTGTAATGGCCATAATGTCCAGACATAGACAAGCGGCCAGTTGCTCTGTGCCTAAATGTTGTGGTATTTTTTGAGAATATATATTTAAACATTATAAAATACATTAAAATGAGTGTTTTGGCAGTCTTTTGAACAGTATTTTTTGCAGAAATGTTGTATAAGTTTGCAAAAATGCCACATAAGTTGCCACTAAAAGACAAGACTGTGTGTGTATGTGTGTGTGTGTGTGTGTGTGTGTGTGTGTTTATAAAATGTGATAGAAATGCTGTCTGTTGCATTCACATCTGTGTGTGTGTGTGTGTGTGTGTGTGTGTGTGTGTGTGTGTGTGTGTGTGTGTGTGTGTGTGTGTGTGTGTGCGTGCGTGCGTGTGTGTGTGTGTTTATAAAATGTGATAGAAATGCTGTCTGTTGCATTCACATCTGTGTGTGTGTGTGTGTGTGTGTGTTTATAAAATGTGATAGAAATGCTGTCTGTTGCATTCACATCTGTGTGTGTGTGTGTGTGTGTGTGTGTGTTTATAAAATGTGATAAAAATGCTGTCTGTTGCATTCACACTGTGTGTGTGTGTGTGTGTGTGTGTGTGTGTGTGTGTGTGTGTGTGTGTGTGTGTGTGTGTGTGTGTGTGTTTATAAAATGTGATAAAAATGCTGTCTGTTGCATTCAGATTTATGTTGGATTAATTGATTTTATTGAAAAATGAAACATAATAAACTCTCTTTTTTTTTCAGCTTTCCCATTCATTTTCAGTGTGGGGTCCGTTTGGAGTGTGACCTTTTTCTTCTTTTTCTTTCTTCTTTTACATACCTTCAGAGCAACCAAATCAAACGCAGTTTTATTGTGCGTGTTTGGACAGATAATGTAACAAAAGTCTCCAAATTTCATGACACTGAGATTAAGAGAATAATGTTTATAATGACGGAAACATCAAATCCAATACTGAAAGTCAGTCCTGAATGCTTAAGGTGAAATATCCTTCTACCTTACATTTAATATTCATAGACTAATGAACCTAAACCAAGGTTACAGCTCTCATGACTCAACCTTGAGAAGCCACCTTGATTAATGGATTTGGTTTCATTGTAAGCACATGTACGGCAGACTGTCTGGCAGAAACTGATGCTGTCAGCTTTGGGCGTTTCTCAGCACTAAAACATTTGGGAACAGATTTAAGTGGAAAGCATCCTTGTAAATCTCAGGTTTGCCCGAAACAAAAAAGCAGCGTTAGTGGAAGAACCTCAAGTGAGAGATGAATTTACAATTTTATGGAGAAAACTGCATTAAAAGCCCCAGAGAGCAAGAGCCTTTGATCCAGTCTGTGTATACAGTATTGACCAGCTTCTCTCCAATGTAAAGCCAAAGCACAACACGTACATAAGGGATGCACACCAGTTTTCTGCTCTAAATAAGATTCAATTGAAGCCAGTGCCGATCCTACACTTCCCTAAGCAAAACTTTGTGAATTGGCCCCTGCATTCTTAACAAAAAAAAAAAAAAAATCCATAAACGTAAGTAATAATTACAGTGGTTTTGAGTATGCAAAGGTGCACTGACAGTTTTTTTATAGGCTAATGGAAATAAAACATCAAGGAAACAAACTGCAAGTTATGAAAAGCGTATAAATATGTAAAGGGAAACCGGTTAAACACATTCAATTGGCAGTAAGAAGAATTAAGTAAAATTAAAAGCATTTATTTTTTTATTTTTTTGTATGTTTTCAATAGTCAATAGTCAGAAAAACGTCTCAGGTTACGTATGTAACCTCTGTTCCCTGAGAACAGGGAACGAAACACTGCGTCAAGAACGCATATGGGGAACGCCTCCAGCGTGACCGGTGTCTGAACTACTATCGAATCACGTCAATTCTATTGAGCCTATGATGTCATCAGTGTGCGACCAGGAAGTATATAAGGGCGCCATGCAAACATGACACCATCTTTTTTGTCCGAAGGGGTTGTTTGGCAGGCAGGCCCCGAGGCATGGCAACGAGATGCAGTACTGCCTAATATACCCCACCCACTAACAGGAGCGTGATGAAGAGATCATCAGTGTTGTTCACTTCACCTGTCAGTGCTCATAATGTTATGCCTGATCTGTGTGTATTTCCATGTTATAAAGAAATATTCACATTATGGTACTTTACCGTCATCCTTGTTTTATATAGTGATGAGCAAGGGGGCTCCCTGCATAGTTTGCGTATAGGGATGGATCGGCTCTGATTTAACCCATAGCAAGGCAAATGCACACACCTTAGCACCGAGCAGCAGAAGGGTAGGTGAGACCACTGCTTGTCATATTTGTTTATTTAATGTATGTATCAGTTGGTAATTAGGGGATGCTAATGATCTGCTTTCCTGGCATTTCTTATTTAAATACAGGCCAGGCAGTAAAAAATAGCAAAGGTAATTATGCAGCTTGGGAATAAGTTTTGGCAGATGACATTATGAGAATGTTTTACTGTGGTTGTGTCTCTTCCTTTCCGATTCTTTATCCTGCCTGCTGGGCAGATTTAAAGGTTTTGATTTACAGCAGCATTAAAAGCAGGGATGCAATTGTGGATGCCTGTTCAAATGAAACCCCATCAATGCCATCTGGGGAATTCGTCCTGGCATTGTTCAGGGCTCTATCTTATTATTAGTAATCCATTATAAGCAGAGAGAGAGAGAGTGGTTCATAAACCTGATGCATGTTATTGCATGTGCGTGATAATCTGATCCCTGCTTAGTTGTTTTACTACGAAATTCACTCTGCATAATAGCCTGCCATCATGTGCTATTGTTTTGATTAATTGTTGTGCGGTTAACAGCTAGCCTTGAGTAAGCTCTCTGTGATCGTTCGACCGCCACCGCCGCCCTTTGAGCGTGTCCGTGACCGCTGCTGATTATCTCCGAGCTGGGATGACCTCCATTAGGACAGGTTCACTCTCACTCCTGTGGGAGACGCTGGAGGTGATTGATTTGGGCCTGATGGATGGCAGG
>CM031960.1:3263895-3291395 GCA_018749465.1 Paracanthobrama guichenoti | reverse complement strand
TTGTGTGTTGATTCTGATGTTTGTTTTGGATCACTGTCCTGATGGAAGATCCATCCACGGCCCATTATAAGATTTCTAAAGTTCACAGATCCAGCGGTGTATTTAACCATGGACATGGGCTACTTTTTATTTCTATCTGGTGAGTTTGCTGCCAAAAAGCTCTTTTTTTAGTGTCATCTGACCACAGAACCCGGTTCCGTTTGAAGCTCCAGTCGTGTCTGAACACTGAATCTGCTGGAGTTTATTTTTAGATGAACGAGGAGGATTTTTCTTGAAACCCTCCCAAACAACTTGTGGTGATTTATAGGGGTTGTAAAAAAATTTGAAAGGCTTTCTGACCCCAATACTCAACTAATCTCTGCAATTCTCCATCTGTGATCCTTGGAGAGTCTTTGTCCACTCAAACTCTCCTCCTCGCCGTGCATTAGGATGATATAGACACACGTCATCTTCCAGGCAGATTCATAACATCTTTAGTTGATTGGAACTTCGGAATTATTGCCCCGATGGTGGATTTCAATAGCCTGGTCCTACCAGACTCTCATACATTTCATTTGTACAGAGAGTCTGGCCACTCTCCATTGACAAGCGTTAACTTCCTTGAAGGTGGGTACTCTGTTGAAGTTTCAAACGACTGGATCTGCCCAGAGCCACTCTGGATCTGCCATAACCAATCGCTAACATTTGGTCGTGACGTATGTCATGTGTTCGCCTTAGCCAGCTCCTTTACCACTAACGGAGCGAGCTGGAAAATCTAACTTTTCCCGAACCCCGTGGGGAGGAGGGCCACAACATCATGGCCACCAACAAAACTCAGCAAAGACTGTTCTTGCTCCGGCTTTAACTTCTGGATATTCGATAGCAGTGCCGCAATGGACTGAATGGCTTTCTCCGCCACCATTATTGAACTACAACTCAAACTAGCGCACATCAGCGTCATCGTTCTCAGCCACTCCCTCTGTTCGCTGATTGGACCGGTTAAAATTTGGCCGGAGAAAACCAGCAAATATACCACAAACCCAGACGACTTACTGAAGGAAAATTAAAATTGAGCAGAAGTACGTAGGAGGGCGAAGCCAGGCTAGGATTTCAATGCTTTAGCTGTTTTCTTACAGCCACTTTCTATTTTGTGCTCAACAATCTTTTGCTGCACATCAGAGCTATATTCTGTGGTTTTACTCACTGTGATGAATGATTAAGGGAATTTGGCCTTTGTGTTTCCTCATATTTATACTCCTGTGGAACAATCAGTCATAGCTGGATAATTTCATGCTCCTGGTGTGCTAAAAATTTAAATATTTTTTTTTAATGGGAATATACTTCAGAGATATTTTACTCATAAAAATAGGGGGGAGAAAAAACATTTATTTCATCATGTGATTTTCCCCGCCACGTTCAATTCTTTTTACTTCAATGAAAGGTTCGATTTATGTGTATTTTTTGAATGAAAGATCAAATGGATAAACAATGCAGATTTGTTTTTACAGCCATCTTTGATCGTATTTACCATATTTGCCAATAATTCTGACCACAACTGTACTATCAACTAACTCTCATTAGAGTATTAGTAGACTGTTAGAGGGTTAGTAGAATAAGTTGACATGTAAAGTTACTTGTAGTTAGTAGAATGTCCAAAGTGGACTATTGAGATATAGTGTTCATTTGTATACAACACATGCTTTTTTATAATTCATAATGCGACTTTCGTTTACAAATTTTTTTTTCATGTGGTATTGTTTATTTGTAAAGATTTGCTTACTGTAAGAATCGTTTGTACAGTGTATGTGCAGGTTGAAATATGAGTGGTTGTGAAGTAACTGAAATACTGTTCTCTGTCTCTCATTTCAGACCTGTGTTGCTAATGTTGTTGAAAAAAACTGTGAATGTGCGAGCTGCATGCATTACAATGGCTGGTAATTGGATTCACCCAGTGTTACATGAATGAAATGCAAAATAAGTATGAACATGAAAAGCATTAATTGGAAATCTTTCATCTGTCAGTGGCTGAGCTGGTTTTCCTCACATAGATCATTCTTGTTCAGGTTCATGGTACGATGTGAAAAATCTTATGTAGTACCTTCTTTTGTAATTTGCTGCTGGCAGATGATTGGAAACGTGCATGTGTGAACACACTCACATGCAAAACCAGACTAGCATTTAATCTCATCTGAGAAAGGGAGTAAATTAACACGCAGTCAGAATACGGCATCCTCTCAATGTCCTGGCAGATGTGCACATTTTCACTGCTAGCCAGATTCAGCTTAAGGACATGTTTAGGCTTCTCTCCAAATGCCTTCGTACCAAACAGGAGATAATCCATTTTTCCAAATGTCGAAATGACTATAAGATGACTTCCTGCCTCCCAGCAGTCACCTGCCTCACATCATATCCAAAGAACAAAATAATCGTATTTATTTAGGGGAAGAAAAAAAGATCGACTGACTGGAATCCCTGTGACCTCAGTGGAGGAGTTTGTGGTGCAATGCAGAGCGCAGCAGATGGCACTGGATGCTATCGCATACCTAGGGATCAATCCATTGGCCTTCTGGGTAGTGTCCCACTTTTCTGATCTCTGCCCCACCCTTCATCTTGAAGTTTTATGCCTTTCTGTTCATGAATATTTCCTGTTTGATTTTCACCCATCCTCAGATCGCTTGGTAACAGTGCCACTCGACACCATTTAATCTTTGCATTTCCAGATTAGTATAATGAACAACACTAAAGGCACTTTCCCGTCAAGAACGATATCTAGATATTAGGGGTGTAACAGTACACAGAAGTCACGATTTGGTTCGTACCTCGGTTTTTGGGGTCACGGTTTGATACGAGTTCGGGACAACAGTGTGAGAGTTCATTAACATGCGGTGATGATGGCGGATGCACAAAGTTCATTATTAAGCTTTTTCAAGAAATCACGGAAAGATGAGCAAAAAGGAGAAAAAGAGCCTAGCCTACTTCTCCTTTCCATGAGGAGATGGCAAGTGAAGCGGCACCTGAGGCTTCCCATTTCCAGGAAAATAATATTTAGCTTTCCTGTAGCTCAAACAATAAGAGTGTGGCGCTAGCAATGCCAAGGTCATGGGTTCGATTCCCAGGGAAAGCAAGAGCTGACAAAAATGTGTACCTTGAATGCAATGTAAGTCGCTTTAGATAAAAGCGTCTGCCAAATGCATAAATGTAATGTAAATATTTCATCACTGGACTGTAGTGAGACTTCCATGACACAAATCGGCACAATGCCAAATGATTTTGTCTCATTATAACAGCGGAAACAACTTAAAATACTTCATTATTTATGGCATCAATTATAGTCATACAGATAAGAGTAAGACATCATTCAAAACTGTTAGAAGTCTATTGTTTACACTACACTCACAATAAAAACAAAAGATTGTGCTTTTGTAAAGTAAAGAAAACTAACAGGATGCCGCTTTCTGTCATCCCGGTTTCCTCTCCGTGAAGTTTGTGGAGCGCATCACAAAAATGAATGGAAACTCAGCATATCGGCTACTAGCAAGCTCTTGTGTGCATCTGAGCCCTTGTTTTGGGTTAGCATAGATCATCTCTTCTGCTCTTTTTCCTGTTGTGGCGGTTAGCAAACAGCGTTGCATTACCACGTGTGCCCCCTTCTGGATTGGAGTGTGGATCGCCTATGACTGACTGTCGCCTGACTGTATGCACTGAACCGTGACGTCCGTACAGTTCGTGACACATACATGTACCGTTACACCCCTACAATAACTATTGTGACAGCATGAGAGGTTCAGGATCTTTAACTTGTGCAGTTTCCCAGTAAACACCACCTCAACAGTCTCTTCAGGTGTGAATTTTTAATTATCAAACAAAAGGGTATTAACTTAAATCTCTTCAGCTCACAACAAACAACTTAGCCTTCTTTGGCTCATAATCCTCTCTTCTCACATCCGCACACCTCCTATTATATCCTGCTTCTGGTTTTATTAGCTGCAGCTGCTCTCTTAGGCAGCCTGGGTTTTGTAGTACTTAATAGGCAGCCATCTTGCCCCCTAGTGTCCATGTGTGGTGACCTGGGAATGGTAGTTCTTAACAAGATGCCCTCTTGCTCCAGCCATCTTAGAGCAATGTATCTGCCTTCTAGAACACGCCCTCTTATGATGCCACACTATATTAGTGTCCACACTGGCAGACAATATCAGTCTTTTTTTGTAAGCGTGTGCTGCAGTCTTGTCGTCTGCCGTCCTTCGGATGAGATGTTAAACCGAGGTCCTGACTCTCTGTGGTCATAAAAAATCCCAGGATGTCCTTCAGAAAAAGAGTAGGGGTGTAACGCCGGCATCCTGGCCAAATTTGCCCATTGGTCTCTGTCCATCATGGCCTCCTAATAATCCCCATATACCGATTGGCTTCATCACTCTGTCTCCTCTCCACCAATCAGCTGCTGTGTGGTGGGTGTTCTGGCGCAATATGGCTGCCGTCGCATCATCCAGGTGGTGCTGCACATTGGTGGTGGTTGAGGAGATTCCCCCCCTTCTATATGTAAAGCACACTGAGCACCCAGAAAAAGCGCTATATAAATGTAACAAATTATTATTATTATTATTTTTAAATGCTTAAGCTCTTTAAAGCAGGATGGATTCTGATTGGCTGTCAATGCTGGGGAGAACATTCTGAAAGTGATTCACAACTATATTGTGTCGTTATCGTTATAGTTGTGGTGTGGATTTCCTTTCTGTCCTTCTATCCGCGCAGACGTGTTTTCTCTCTGTTCCCTGCTGGCTCTCGCGCTGTTTTGTTTTGTCTAGTGTTTCGTCTCTTCTCTTCTCTGACTGCTGCTCTGCTGGACTCTTGAAAATACTGAAATGGAATTGATTAACTGGTCAATCAGCGCAATCGACAAGATTTTCTCACTAAGGAAGGGTGCCCCGGGAGAACCCACCTGCCCGGACGGGACCTTTGCCGCAGGGTACGTGAGGGACGCATGGAACAACTGGCAAGTCCTGTGCCTGGAGGCTCTGTCCGTGGAGGATGCGGAAGATTTATACATGATTGGATTATTGATGGCGGGTTCCTATTCTTTGGCTTTGGGATTGCCCTGACCTATCGGAAGATTGGTAAGACAGCTGCAAGCAAATTCACCCAGCCGCTGTCTGTGGAAATTAAAGAATGCTTCGGGGTTATGTGTGACCGTTTGAAGGAATTAGATCAGAGAGTGATAGGAATTGAGGAACTGAACCGTAACAACGCAGTCCGGACTGCGGATACGCAGGGAAGAGTGGGCTCTATCGGGGTCAGATCGGTGAACTTTACGGACTGTAACCGGTCTGGCCATGAGGCTGGACGTAATGTCTAGGGAAACTGCACAGACCGGACGCGAATGCTGAGGACCAGATCTGATTGATTGATTATGATCCGGACAAATTATCGAAGATCATCAAATGGATTAAAAAATAATAAATTGTATTTGCCTGACCTAATCAACTAGCCCAACGAACCTCACTTGGTCCCTATCTCTCGGTTGGGAGGTCAGCCGGGCAGCTGTCTGCTATCTTTCCTGTGCACTGCCTTATCTCCCTTCAAGGACAAACCATAGAACTGAACTCGAAAACATCTGAAGTTATGGCTAACATTCTCACACAACACAATCTCAGACTCACTCGCACCATACACAACCGATCCCGATCCCACCTCCAACCGTCTGCCTGTTTATCTATCTCCTCTCCCACTCCATACAAAAAATCCCATCACGTGACCACGTGTACTGTGTCATGTTTATGTTTATGTTTATGTTTTGTTGTGTTTGCTATGTAATGCTTGCTAAATTGCATTCTTGTATTTCTGGAGAGCGTAGGGCGGCGCCTGAATAATCGGCTGCGGCCCGGAGGCTTGCTCCAAACTTCATTTCGTTATACTGTACTTGTACATGTGTAATGACGAATAAACTTCAACTTCAACTCAACTTCAACTTCAGAGGGCACTCCTTCTGTCTTTGTGTTTGATCTTTATGTTTGATTACTTCCAGCTGTGTGTCATTGTCTTGTTAGCTCTGCCTATAGAGGGTATGCATTGACATAATTTCCTGCCGGATCACGCCCCCTCAGCCGGACTGAGTGGCAGAAGAGCTGCTGTGTGACTGGATTTAATAGGGGAAACTGTGAAAACACGAGTAAAACATCCGATTATCAGTTTAAATTAAAGGTTGGACTCGATATAGTGTCCCTTACGCCTTACTAAAGATCATATCATATCGCCCAGCCCTAAAACTTGTATAGTGTTTGTCAGTGTTTATTTAAAAACATCAAATTAGGCAGAATATATGATGATAAATATATGAGTTGTCAATACAATATATAGTGTATGATTTTAACCCAAAATTCAACATATTGAGACAAAATGATAACTGCAAACCCATGTTTCGGATTGTTTCTGTGAATTGCTGTCCATTTGCATCTCTTTTCTGTAGCTTTCAGCAGTCTGTAAAAATATTCCTCTGATTTCTTGTCAAATCTGTTTGTAGCATGCCTGTAGCACTCCTCTCAGAAACTGAAGCCTCTGCGCCTCGATCGCCCAAATCTGCGCAAGATCTCAGCACCATATTCGGACCTCCGGAGGCTTCAATTACTTCAGCGGAAGAGAATGAAGTCGCGTTGTCCATATTATTCAATCTCAAAGCTCGTTCCTGTTTTAGATGTGTTTTGTGCGTTTTTTTGCTCCATTCACACTGAAAACCAATGCTGCCAATCAGTCTTTTTGCCACTCAGTGGGCGTAACTGCAGTTGCTCCAGCCGACGGTGATGTTACACGCATACCCTCTATTTAAACCTGGTGTTTTTTGTCTTCCTTTGCAAAGTCTTGTATGTGTTACACTGCATTTCTGAGTGCTTTCGCTTGTCTCTTTATGGTTTTGCCTGGTTTCCTGGACTTGGTTTGTATTGTCTTCCTTGTGCCTTTGACCCTCTAGTGTCTGTCATATGGATTAATATTTTGGATTACCCCTAATAAAAACTGCGATTTAAATCCTCAACCGCGTGTGTTAGAACAGTTCGTAACATATAGGTATCATCCTATATGCAAACAGGCCTTAACCCTTCATTTCTCAAGACCAATAGTGTCTTTTATCATTCAACTCCTGTTCCAACCACACAGTAAAGCAAGAAGAGTTAGAACTAAAAGGAGTTTTGCATCATACCAAAGCAGGATATATTTTGGCGAAATGGATTTGAGAGCAGTTGCATTTGAGTTCATCCGCTGGGTACATTTTCTAGCGCTTCCACGAAAGTGATTCAGTAATGTGATTCTCCAGACTGAAATAGACTTATACTTGAAATCTTCTCTCTTTTCATTCATGGGATTATCCCGTCCTGCTGTTGCGCGACTCCAGGTGAATTTACTGCTGAAGTTCATGCTGTTCCGAACCATCCCTCGGCCACTGCAGATCCAAGCACAATCTCAGAGAGCATTTAAAGCTCGCCGGTGTCCCTGAGGTCAGACTCCGGCCTGCTTTATTACCTTTTAAGCCTACTCTGGCTTTGAGGACCATCCACATTTTATTAAATAATTTTGTGTGTGCTTTCTAACAAGAGGTCAGGCTCAGATTCGCTGCTCAAAGTAACTCGTTTTGGTTTATATAAGTTTATGGAATCTTTAAAAGTTTCTTACATGCTCAGCTCCTTTACGCTTCATCTATCCTGCCAGCTTTTAAAGTGGTTTATAGGGGCTTTCCTGTAAGCTATAAAGAGCAATACTTATCTAACTCTCAACCTCGTGCTGTTTTTAAAAAGAAGGGAGAACTGACTTGCTGTTAAAGTGTCAGTCTGATGCCCCCCACAGCCGCTGAAGATAAGGAACGCTCTGTCTTCCAGCCCGCTGATGCTTTTAGCCGCGGTTTTGCAAGCATGTGTGAGTGTGTTCAGTGGTGTTAATGTTCCATTTATTTTATCTTCGGAGGAGAATAAAAACCTTAGTCCCATGTCTTTCCCCAAAATTCTTGTCTTCAAAATGGGATGGAATGTTAATTTTATTTCATTCAAATTAAATACAATCCTCTAACTATAACATTTATCCATATTGTGTATAGGTCAAAAGCTTGGAATTATTATATGTATTTTTATATATATTTTTAATGTTTTTAAAAGCTCTTCTGCTCACCAAGGCTACATTTATTTAATCAAAAATACAGTAAAAAATGTGGAATATTATTACCATTTAAAACAGATGTTTTCTATGTGAATATATTGTAAAATGTAATTTATTCCTGTGATCAAATCTGAATTTTCAGCATCATTACTCCAGTCTTCAGTGTCACATGATCCTTCATTCTAATATGATGATTTGCTGCTCAGTCATTATTGGTACTTGTTATTAATAATGGTTCTCATTATATTCAATGTTGAAGTAATTTTTTTTTTTTTTGGGGGAATCATGATACATTGTTTTAGGATTCAAAGAACATGCATTTATTTGAAACAGAAACCTTTTATTATAAAATGTCTTCACTCATTCTTCACTTTGATCAAATGCATCCTTGCTAAATTAAAGTATTATTATCATTTTCTTTCTGACCCCAAACTTGTGTGTGTGTGTGTGTGTGTGTGTGTGTGTATATATATATATGTCACTGTTTTACTTGTATTTGGTATTGCAATGGTAAATGGACAATAGTGTCTCTTTGGAAATGGTGAATGTATTTTAAGTAAACTGCTGACTCTCCAGACACTGCATCCTACATGTAATTATTTGGCTGATATCACTAAAACCAACAGTGGAAATGAGAGAAAACAAAGGAAATGCTTTATTCTTCACCTACACCTTGTACATTTTACAAAAACACAACAGAACTTTAAGCACAAGCTTGTGAAAACACAAAGGTAACCCTGTTTAAAGGGATAATTCACCCTAAAATCAAAACTCTCATGATTTACTCATGTAGTTTGAAAATGACTCTTTTCTTCTGTGGAACACAAAATGAGAATTGCTGAATGATATTCTGGCTACTGTGAGTGAGGCTGTCGAGCTCTGAAATGACAATGCAGAAAAGTGATAGATCTTTTCACAAAATGAGTCTGAAATACTGATTGTGGAGATGAACAGCTCACTGGAGAGAAGGATTATTAGTGAACACTGACTTAAATTTCAGCTTAAATTAAGCATTTTATGGACTATATGATACTTTTATGGTCCTTTTTGAACCTTTAAAGCAGTGGTCACCAACCTTTTCAAACCAAAGGCAAGATCTACCTATAGATTCATTTTTTGTTTTGTTTTGTTTTTTTTACAAGCAAATTGTCTATTTCCAATACCAGCTGCCGATTTTCTTTGTTTAAGCAAATGTATTAGTTGTCTATTTGCTCTACAGGTCAAACTGGCCTTGAAAAATGTAGCCATTTGAAATGAGAGGCAACCACTGCATTTTAATCACGATCCAAACAAAGATACGCACATGTAGCATGATCAGTTGTGTTTGATTTAACTCTTTTGCATAATTTCGATGACTTTAGCTTTGTCTGACTGTTACATAAGACACACCTGCAAAAACAGATGGACTGAATAAAAATGCAAATTCACTCTCTGACAGTAGGTGGTGCTTATGGAAAAGAAGCGTTTCTTTGGGCACCGCTGTAAAAATGCCATCGAAACTATTCTGAAGACAGTGAGTTTTGTTCAGAGATGCATTCATGTAACCCCCTCCCCTCCCCTCCCCAATTCAATATTTATATTTTTATTCCTATATTTCAAGAATCAGTGATCTTGCTGGGCTTATTTATACCTGGTCTAGCCTACTTCATGTGTTTTTACAGATCAGATATCTGTCTGATTTATTTATTAGCATTGTTGGGAGTAAAATTTACATGTGTGGTTTCCACAACCAGATTCAAGATTCAAGATTCAAGATTCAAGAGTTTTATTTGCCACATACACAGTTATATACAGAATATACAACCGGCAGTGAAATGTAAACAGGTCCGCTCCATGGACAGTGCAAATTCACAGTTAAAAACACAAGGAAGAAATTATAATAGAAATAGGATAAAAAAAATGTCTATATCTGTAGAATTATAAATAATCAAGTCAAGAGAAAAAAAAGGTAACAAATAAGGATAAAGTGGAATAAAATAATTGAAGTAGACTGTGCAGTGAGTAAACTGTAGACTTATAAATATGTGGTTAACAAATGTATAAGAGTATAATGTGCAAACAGGTTTATAACAGGTTGTTACACAGTAACAACGAGAACAGAAAGTGCAGTGCAATGTCAGTGTATCGATGTTTATCCTGAAGTGAAGTCACGTGATGTTAAGTTCAGGAGTCTGATGGCCTGGGGGAAGAAGCTTCTCCTGAGTCTCTCAGTTTTGGCCATCAGGCTTCGGAAGCGCTTACCAGATGGCAGCAGCGTGAAATGAGGGTTTGCAGGGTGATTAGAGTCCTTGATGATCTTGGTAGCTCTACCTTTGCAGCGTTTGGTGTAGACGTCCTGCAGAGACGGGAGAGCTGACCCTGAGATACGCTCGGATAAGCGCACGACTCTTTGCAGGGCTTTGCGGTCATGACTGGTGCTGTTCCCATACCACGCTGTGATGCAGTTAAAACACTTTCTATCGCCCCTAAATAGAAAGTTTTCAGGATAGCTGGTGAAACCCTGAATTTCCTCAGCTGGCGCAGGTGGTACAGTCTTTGCCTGGCTTTTTCACCTGTGTCTGAATGTGAGCAGTCCAGGTCAGGTCCTCGGAGATGTTTACTCCCAGGTACTTGAAGCTGCTCACTCTCTCTACTGGTGACCCGCTGATCATGAGGGGAGTATGTCCGTTGCTGTCTCTTCCTGAAGTCCACAATCATTTCTTTGGTCTTGCCAACATTCAGAGAGAGACAGTTGTCCTGGCACCATGATGTTAGATGCTCCACCTCGTCCAAGTATGCCGCCTCATTGTTGTTGGAAATGAGGCCCAGGACAACAGTATCATCAGCAAATTTGATGATAGAGGTGGAGCTGTGTGTGGACAAACAGTCATGCGTGTAGAGAGAGTAGAGCAGGGGGCTCAGGACACAGCCCTGTGGAGCTCCCACACTCAGGGTGATGGAGGAGGAGGTGGACTGGCCTATTCTCACCACCTGAGGCCTGCCAGTGAGGAAGTCCTCAATCCAGTGGCAGAGAGAAGGATTCAGGCCGAGATCCAGGAGTTTGGAGGTTAGCTTGGTGGGAACTATGGTGTTAAAGGCTGAGCTATAGTCAATAAATAGCAGTCTTACGTAGTTCCCACTTTTGCTGTCGATGTGAGTGAAGGAGGAGTGGAGGACATGAGAGATGGCATCTTCAGTCGATCTATTGGGACGATAGGCAAACTGAAGAGGGTCCAAAGTGCCAGGAATGAAGGCGCAAATGGTGTTTTTAATGAGTCTCTCAAAGACCTTCATGACTATAGACGTGAGAGCCACTGGACGATAGTCATTTAGGCAAGAGGGTTTACTGTTCTAGGGACAGGGATGATGGTGGATTTTTTGAAGGAGGTGGGGACCACAGATGTAGCGAGGACTCATTAAAGATAGATGTAAACAGCCCGGTGAGCTGATCAGCACAGGACCGCAGAAACACGACCTGAAATACCATCCAGCCCGGCAGCTTTCCTAACGCCCACACGCTTGAGTGCTCTCGAACTTCATCCTCTGAGACAGAGATCACGTGATTGTTGCTGCTCTGAGTAATTTCTCTAACGCGCCACTTGGCGGAGTCGCGTTGTCGCGTTACAGTCAAAGCGAGCGTAGAAAGAGTTTAACTCGCTCACGAGCAACGGATCAACGCTTGCCTCTGCAGAGGATTTAGATCCAAAGGAGCAGATGGACCTCAGACCTGCCACATGCGCCGCGAGTCGTTGAGTTGGAAATGAGACTCCACTCGGTCTTTATAACGGAGTTTTGCGGCTTTAACTGCTCGCCTGAGAGCATAGCAGGACGATCTGTATTCATTCATATTCCCTGAATGGAGACCGGCGTTGTAAGCAGCAGTGCATGCGTTCACTGCCGCACGGATTGAATTGTCCACCCACGGTTTCTGATTTGAGAAGGACGTTATTGTTTGGCGTGGCTTGCTCTGTAAGCGTGTTGATGAAGCAAAGCGCCACTTCTGTGAACTCGCTTACGCCGGCTGAACTCGCCGAACATGTCCCAATCCACATCGCCCAGAGCTGCCTGTAGCGCGGTCTCTGAGTGGGGTGACCAACGCTTAACTTCCCGCCTCACCGGGGGTTCCTGGAGGAGCTTTTGTTTGTATTCGGGAGTGAGGAAAATGGCGGCATGATCCGATTTGCCAAACGCTGGAAGTGACCGCACTTTATAGGCGTTCTTAAACGGGGTGTAGCAATGATCCAGTGTGTTTGCTCCTCATGTGGGGCAGGAGACGTGCTGGTGAAAGTTTGGCAGGACTTTCTTTAGGTTTGCTTTGTTAAAATCGCCCGCGACAATGAATGCCGCTGGCCGGGATGTTGGTTTATGATGCCGCTGGCAACATCATGAAGGCCAGATAAAGCCAGCGCTGTGTCTGCCTGCGCGTGGGATGTAAACGGCGGTCGCGATAACCGCAGAAAACTCCTCGGCAGATAGAATGGACGGCAAATGATTGTTAAATGTTCCAGATGAGGCGAGCAGGACCGCGAGAGAATGGTGATGTTCCTGGGATCGCACCATTTCTTGTTGATCATGAAACACACTCCACCGCCTTTGGATTTACCAGCCTCGGCTGTTCTGTCCATCCGAAAAACAGAGAAGTTCTCCGACGGCGTCACAGCTGTGTCCGGGACCGCGGGCGTGAGCCATGTTTCGACAAACAGTAGATATTACAGTCTCTCATGTCCCGTTGAAAACTTATCCTGGCTCTAAGATCGTCCATCTTATTATCCAAGGATTGAACATTTGCTAGAAGAATGCTCGGGAGAGGAGGTCTGAATGCCCTTTTCCTCAGTCTGTTTCGAATTCCAGCGCGTTTCCCACGGTGTTTCTTGATTCTTCGGTGTCGGCTCTGTCCATTGTTCAACTCGGCGTTGCGAAGAATCTCAGATGGCCACAGAGGATCGGCGAAAGTGTCCTGAAACAGTCCAGTGTAGAGGTAACCAATGTCCAAAAGAGTTTTGCTGTCATAGTAGATCAATGCAGATGATAAGTTTGTAAAAACTGAGAGTAAAAGAAAGTAAAATAGTAAATAAAAGCACAGTCTTCGCGGAGCGACCTGAACGGCGACCAAACACAGCGGCGCCATTTACACTTGTCCAGTTTCATCTGGAATGCGTCCCAGACACTGTGTCTGGTGTTTTCTCTGCTGCGCGTCTGCACTCTCCTCTTTGCATCCATCTTCTGCGTGTCCCATCTCTGGGCCATGTTAACGTCCGTTAACAGACTTTGTAATATTTTGAGGTTGCAGAGAATACATTTTGGGAGCATATGGAGCAATTCCAAGCCTTGATAATGTGTTGTTACTTTATTTATCGGGAGCTAGTGATAAAGTTCTACCAGTCGATACTGCTTTAAAGGGTTCATAACACACACAGTTTGTGCCAGTCTCATGTAAATCTTGAGTATCTCTAGAGTAGTGTTGATCCTTCATATCTCCCAAGAGTCTTTAGTTTATCATATTTATAAAAGACAGATACACTGTACCGATTCTTTCTGAAAACAGCCGAGCTCGTGGAGCTAAAGAGACACACACACACACACACACACACACACACACACACACACACACACACACACACACACACAACATGGCATTATCTCTGGATAACTCTCGATTCACTAAATGTTGGTGTTGTTCACATTATACACTATCCTTGTTGTGTAGGCTAATTGCTCAAAAATTTAATTTGGATCATTTTTAACCCAAAAAATTTACAGACTGCAGTTTTAAGTGAGTGTGTAATCTGCAAAGATATACGCTCAAAGTTCAAAGCAAAGGGAGATATTTTCTTTTAAAGAAATGGCTTTTTAAGGACTACAACAAACAGCTGGTAGGAACTACAACGCGCTTCTTCACGGGCTAGTGACATCACTAACCCTAAAACTGACATAAACCCCGCCCCCAGGAACATGCAACAAAAGGGGTGAGGCCATTTTGGGCTGCATTAGAGAAGAGGAAGAGTTATGTAGTAGTGTTGTTGCTGTGCCGTCGAAACGCTGCCATTTTCCTGGGACTTATGGATTAACACCACGTCTACACTGGACGCAAACCCATTATAATCAGTGAAGTTGTCTACACTGGATGCGGCGCAACGTGAAAGGTAAATCTTCGACGCGACAGTAATCTTATGCCTCATTATTTATGACGTACTGACACGATGGACAAATGCTTTGCAATGGGCACTTAGTCTCGTCCGGTGTGGACAGCCTTTAGCTGTTTTTAATCCCAGCGAACTTTGAATGTTGGTGTGTGTTGGCGTTTATGTGATCAGTGTAAATTATTCTTTGATTAGAGTTTATGCTCATTTGGCTACAGGCACGCTAAACATGGTTCTGTGTAAAGTAGTAAAGTCTTTACTGTAGTAAAGTCATGGATTAGCCTTCATAATATGCTCATAGTTCTGGTGACAGATATTTGGCTACACTCATTCTATAAAGACAAAACGAATGGTCACTATAGATGATCACGCAGTCTGTAATCCAAATAATCCCTTCAAGCATTTACAAATAACAGCGTATCCAAAAGTATAAGACAACTACAAACAATAAAACATCCCACTGTGAAATGTCCTGTAACAGCCGTTCTTGTGCAGGTTCTGCTTGATCGTCTTCACTAATGTTCTCTAGGTCTGCATAATGTTTTTGCCATACCAATCAAGGTTGATAAGTACCATTTTCATCTCCTTAAAACATGATGTTGATGAAAAAAAAAAAAAAATCTATTTCCCAGGAAAACGGATCAAATATGACTAAAATGTCCAGGTGGGAACTGTCAAAACAAAAATGTCAAAAAAATGTCAATGTCAACAGTAAGAATAAGCCAATTTAAGTGCACACACCACTGCCAAAATGCGTCATTCATTGATACTGTACAATAATCTGCCAACAAAAAAACAACCTTTGTGTTGCACTTTGCTTTGGCAAAACTACAGTACATCTTTCGTGAAGTACATAGAACACACACTTAGCACAGTCAAAACTGATGAATTGTTGATTCATATAGGGCTGGGCGATAAAACGATAACGATATGTATCGCGATAGACACGTAATCAATATAAATAAAAAATAGAAACCAGAGGTTGCGAAGCAAGTTTGGTTACATGAACAAAGGCGCTCACTCTCTGGTAACCTAGCAACGTAGGGAGTGACACGCTAACAGCCAATCATGTAACAGTATCTGTTTGGTTGTCTCGTGTTGGATTCTTCAGTAACAGAACCGGCGTAGAGTGTTAAGTGGAAAATGAGTGCCGCAGCGAGCATGGCAGGAAACAGGAAAACGAGTCCGCTCGCCAGTATGGCAGTTTTTTGGATTTTATAGGTCTGACCATATTCAGACCAG
This sequence comes from Paracanthobrama guichenoti, assembly GCA_018749465.1. Lineage (NCBI taxonomy): Eukaryota > Metazoa > Chordata > Actinopteri > Cypriniformes > Gobionidae > Paracanthobrama > Paracanthobrama guichenoti. The sequence continues at coordinate 3,275,922 of CM031960.1, read as the reverse complement.
TGTCGTCTGCAAATTATCCCCACCTAGACTGGTAATACCACACACTTGTTTAACCACCTTAAGCCTTTCGTCTGGCTCCTCCGCTGACTGCGCGCCTCGTCCGGTTGGGAAGGTGTTTATACTCGACGCGCTCGCCGTTGTGCTGTTCTTTGAAACCACATGGAGAGGTGACGTTACGCTGCATCAGTGCCTTCTGACAAAGCATCTAAACGGCACTGCACCTTAAATGTTAAGAGAGAATTAAGTTTGATTTTAGACTTATGTCTACATTAATTATTTGAGTGTTTTCCGTGGTTATGTTGACATTTCTGCCTTTATAACTGAGGGGATTATAATCAGAGGAAGGTTTAAAATATATATTTTTTTAAATGTGATATATTTTTCTCCTGGTCCTTATTTTAAATAGGTCATTAAAAAATATCAATAATTATCGATATCGACCGATATGAAACACTTATATCGTGATAGTTTTCAGCCATATCGCCCAGCCCTAGATTCAAACCTCTTTCAGCAGCTGTCGGGTTGCTAGTTGCAGATGTCCTGAGGGTGTATATGACGATGGACAGGAGTCATGGTTATATTTATAAAGAGTCTTCAAGTCACAGGTGTAATCCACGTTTGAGAGTTGGATCACTCGCCCACTCTTTGCTGTAGATACAACTTACTGTATATGTATGCCGCTTTGGCATAGCGATCACTTGAATATACAGCTTCGAGTTATCGTGCTAAACACCCATCAGTCATGAATGAGCACGTCTGACGTCAGAGCTTTCAGCCTTTAGCTTCCTTGTTAGAGCGTCCGACTCTCATGCCGGCGGACCCGGGTTCGAGTCCCGCTTGAAGTGTGAACACATGCACACTTGAGTTTTGTTTATTAAGCAATTAGACTATACAATTTCGATTTTTGAAAACTGCTGAACTGACCTCAAACCAGCCCAAATTTTGTCCATCCGCCCAAACCCACCGCACAATCAAATTCAAACCCGCCCAGTCTGGCAACACTGCTAATCTTCATAGAACCAGGAAGCTCTCCGGCTGTTTTTACAAGAAGGGACACAGAGGTGTAGAATAATAAAGAAAAATAATGTGTTTTTTAAAAACGAAGCATGAACACATGTTAGACTGCACCCCATAAACACAATCAAGCCTTCAAAAAAAGCTGATCAACCACCCCTTTAAAGCCTCACTTCCCATTTATTGTAATTCCATGGAAAAGAGTGAAAAACATTTCAAATCCTTTTGTGTTCCAGAGAGAAATGACATCATACAGGTTTGTGTTAAACCTGACCAATTAACAATTTAAGGGATTTTAAAGAATTGATGATTGAACAGAAAGTGGTTACTGTACAACTAACACCGGGAACATCAAATCAAAACCTTCAAAAGACGGCGGAAATACTTCAAACGTTCAACTGAGAGCGTAGAGGACTCAATCGAGAGGGATTCAAATAATTTAAAGGTTTTCTCAAAATCAAATATAATCTTTGGAAAGGAGATTAACTATGAATGTGGGTCAGACATTTTTTTTTTTTTTTTTTTTTTTTTTTATTGCCATACAAATCCTTTGAAAATCATGGGTTTAGTTTCTTTTTAAGAATTATTAAGACCTATTATAAAAGCTATCTGAAGGTAAAAGAGTCGACCCTGCGCCCAATAAATGTGTCTTATGATTTTATTCCAGGCCTCGCTGTGAATTCAGGAGAACCTGAGGTTACACACCGAGCACTTAGAGCAACTTTATCACTTCCAGTCAGCTGTTTACACATTTACTAATGTCTCTGGCGTTCATATGATAAATATTTGAACACATTTACAGATGGGAGAGCGAGAACTATAGAAAGTGACAAGGCGTTTCCCGCACGCAGCAGACGAGGTCGTGATGTTGGCAGTGATCGCTGCAGAGATCCAGATTCATTAACACACTTAAATTTAGCCTCCAGTTCGACTGTGGGAAACTCATCTGTTAAACACCCACTCCCTGCTCTGACAAAACACTGCCGAACCGGGAGAAAGGAGGCATTTTGTTTCTGCTCTCAGCGCAATTCCATTCGCAGGGTTTGTCAAAGATCTTAAGCAAATATGATTTCAGTGCCGCTGCTGGGGAAATGGCACTCTTATCCCCGGTCTCAGATGCCATAATCTCATTATTGTCAGTTTGCCTTTCTAAATGGAGAGGGTTTTGTCTTAGTCAACCTCAGAGAACCTGCTTCTATAATTGTTGAGCGGATGGCGGTGTTCGCAACAGATCTCAGAGCCGAAGAGCTGAAAGAGAATAGATAGAGATAATTCTCTCCCCACGGGCTCATAAGAAAGGCTGTCAGCCGCTGTAGAGCATGGTGTGAACACACATAATAGGACAAACAACAAATCGTGGCATGCTTTCACACTGGGTAACGGTCACTCCCACGGTCAGCACAGATGCAGCCTCTCCAATTTGAGCACAGAATGAGGTTTAAATTAAACCGGAAGAATTTCGCTTTAGTTTTTGTGCGTGAGCAGATTCAGCACTGCCGCAAATAATATCTAAACATCCTATAAATAAAAAATTACTTGAAAAGCAAGATAAGGCTGTGCTTGTTGCATTATACAATTCTTAACCATTAAAGAATTCTATTGTAATTCATTTGATTTGAGAAATCATTTTCATTTTAATTTAGTTTAACTTGATGCACTATATAACGGAAATAATTAAACAATAAAATAGACATGTATAAAAAGAACTAATAAAAATGATAAAAACACAACAAAATTAACCAAATTACTAAAACTTTAACCAAAATTAAAATGAAAACAGAAAATACAAAATGAAAACAAATCACAAGATATTATTACTAAATAGATTAATTTAAATTAATGACTAAAATAGCACTGAGATATATTTTTGTATTTTTTTATTTTATTATATATATATATATATATATATATATATATATATATATATATATATATATATATATATATATATATATATATATATAATAAAATAATTACTAAAATAGCATTTTTATATCTCATATTAAAGTGGTATTTTTATGTTATTTGTATTTTAATTTAATTTAATTTAATTTAATTGTGTGTGTGTGTGTGTGTGTGTGTGTGTGTGTGTGTGTGTGTGTGTGTGTGTGAATTTTTTTGCATAAAACCCCAAAGCAGCAATTGCACAACTAAGGAACATAATGATGCATTTCAAGTAAATGTACACATAAATTTGACATTGGAAAGGCTGAAGAGTCTTGCCGTTGTCTGAGGCTGTGATTTACGTCATACACTCCTAAGTATTCAATTGTCTTGCCTTCAGTCATTTCTATGCAAATATATACTGAAACATTAGAGAATGTCAGCAGTTCAGATCATTACACCCAGCGCTGCAGGTAAAGGGAAGAAAGATGGTGAGTTTTGATTTGTCTGAATAGAGTGAGGGTCAAAGCAGGCCTGGATATGGAAATGAAATCCTCTTGAATCGCAGGATATGTTGTGCTGAAGTTAATAAGCAGTGTCAGGCAGCTCACATTTCAGGCTCTGTCAGGCTAATGAACCATCTGGACCCGCGTCAGACCCTCAACTCTAAAGATAAAACAAGCGAAACGTTGTCTTGCGCGATCCCCTCGCCCGAGCGTGCCGAGAATCCCAAATGAGGACGTTTCCGGACCGAGAAAGCTCAATGGATGCAGGTGGCCAGCCTAAAATGCTTCTGGAGTCCAAGCCTGAGCCTGTGAATTCAGACACAATTCAGTTTCCTTCACAAATGATCTTGGAGAGCATAAACAGCGGCTCTGTTCCAGACTCTTTTGTTGCTCTTGGCGTATAATTGGCATTTGTCGCCTACGAAATGTTACTGCTTTTGAAATATTTAGAGCGATATGTGGAAGACCTTGGCCAAAAACGCAGAAACTACAAATGCGTTTTGGCCTCTGGTCACCCTCCCAGGAGGACAGTCACAGACAGAATGAGACAGATAAAGATCTCATGATTTGTTAATGCGTTTTGGGGTCAAGGGAAGAGAAAAGGGCTTGAGCGAATGAGAGAGAGAGAGAGAGAGAGAGAGAGAGAGAGAGAGAGAGAGAGAGAGATTGCTATCGTTTCTCATTTAATCACTCTCCGTGGTGGTATGTGAAGAGGACGCGGCACAGGTGCCGAACTTCCTGTTGAAATGTCCTATTCCCTACACAGAAAGAGAAAGGGCTGGAACGAGACTACCTGTGCTGAGAGTGATAAGAGAGTCCTTGAAGTGAGCTTCCATCATCCGCTCAGCCAGCTTTCCGTTTAACACCGTAATGCTGGAATCACACGCGTGCCGATTGTCTTCTTCTCAACGTCTCTGTGAAGTAATACAATGGTGAGGATTTAATGGAGAGCGTGTAACTCCGGATCTTGGGAATTGTGGTAAGATGGTAGCAACAAGCGCTGTCAAAGTTCAGTTTATTCATCACTCACGAAGAGTGAAGTTTCAATTCAGCCGGTTGTTTCTGATGGGATTGGATCGGATATTGTGCACGGTTTGGATATGTGTTCTTTAGCTCTTCCATCATGACACTGTAAGAAGTAAGAAAAAAAGAGTCGATAACACTTTCTATAAAACCTGTGTTTATAATGCATTATAAGGGAATTATTATTAATGCATTATAATGCATGCATAATGCCTTACAAACAACCTTATAATATGTTGTGTCATCTGATAAATAATCACAACAACAGGTACAATACATTATAATACTTGCCTATTTGTGGTTACAATGCATTATAACACCAGATGAAGTCTGCATCTATAATGCATTTCAAGGGCATAATGCTTTACAAACAACCTTATAATATGTTGTGTCATCTGATAAATAATCACAACAACAGGTTGTCACGTGAAGATAATGGAGAAATGGGAGTGAGGACTCAAATGCAGATAGAAATGAGTATTTATTGTTAATTAAAAATAAACACAAAACAAAAGCCCGCGAGGGGGAAATCAAACTTGGACTAAACTAATAAATTGAGCAGGAACATAAACAGGAACACGGCAGATAACAGACAACATAGGACATACTCACAACAATGAACCAGCACAGGACTGAAGAGACAATGAGATAATAAAGGGTGACAAATCAAGCAGGAAATGAGGGAGAACAGGTGGGACAAATAAACCAATAATGAGATGACAAGAAGGGCGGGGTGACAAGGGACCAGAGACATGACATCACATCAAAACATGACAAAACCACCACATGTGCTGCACAGGACAAGACAGACATGTGAGATTAACCCTTCCCTACGGAGCAGCAACCAGACGATCCACCAGAGAAGAACAAACACTTAGGAGGGAAATGGGAAACAGACAGAGCAGGTGGGACAGGCAGGAACATCCTAGAAAGGACCAGGGAGGGACGGACCAGGGCGGGACAGGGGGGATGGACCAGGGCGGGACACACAGTTCAGGAGGCCAGGGTGGCCCACACACTACAGGAAGCAGAGTCCTCTCCGGACTTGGTGCAGGGAACGGAGCCCTCTCCGGACTCGGTGCACGGGACGGAGCCCTCTCCGGACTCGGTGCACGGGACGGAGCCCTCTCCGGACTCGGTGCACGGGACGGAGCCCTCTCCGGACTGCAAATGAAGCCTGCATTTATAATGCATCATACAGGTATTATTAATGCATTATAATGCATTCATAAACATCCTTATAATGTGTTGTTTCATCTCATGAATAATCGTAAAACAATAATAATACTTACCCATTATATATCCACATCCATTTTGTACGTCTTCCATGCACGCTCTAAATGTTGTGTTGTGTATAAAGTTACAGTATTGTGCATGCATAATGCATTTATAATACCCTTATGATGCATTATAAATGCAGGCTTCATCTGGTGTTATAATGCATTGTACTAGTTATAACCACAAATAGGTAAGTATTATAATGTATACTTGTTGTTATGATTATTTATTACAACATATCATAAGGTTGTTTATAAGGCATTATGCATGTATTATAATGCATTATTGTAATGTCTAGTGTTTTGGTTTCTTTCATGTTCATGTTTCATGCTCTTATTTTTGTTATGTTCAATGTCATGTTTCCTGTTGTCATGTGATTCCATTGTGCCCTCATGTGATCATGTCATGTGCTTCCCTAGTCTCTTGTTGTCATTGGTTGATTTAGTCATGTGGGTTCTTAGTTCAGTTCTGTCATTGGTTCATTGTCTGATTGTTCACAGGTGTGTCTTGTTTAGTCGTTTAGTCCTTGTGTATTTAAGCCCTCATGTTTGTTCTAGTATTGTTTGTGTTTGTTCCCACGTCAAGTCTCTGTTTGTTTTGTTCGCTTGGAAATAAACTGCACATGGGTTCAACTTGCCTCCAGTAGATCTGTGACAATTATAAATACAGACTTCATAGAAAGTCTGCCTTTTTATCAAGAAATACAGTAAAAACTGAATCAATGTGAAAAACAATTTTCAGGATTCTTTGATAATTAGGAAGTTAAAAAGAAATTACATTTATTAGAAACTGAAATTTTTTGTAACATTATAAATGTCTTTAGTGCCACTTTTCATCAATGTAACGCATCCTTAATTGGTGCATACAAGTAATAATTCTTTTTTATCTTTCCTACCCCAAACTTTTGGATGGTAGAGTATCAATTCCTTAAAAATTATATAATGTTCAAAAATAATAATAATGTTCATTATTCCACATGTGCAGTGTTTTCCCATTCTTCTAAGGTCATGCAAATTCTGGAGAGACCTGCTGTTTTGCAGTTCTGTTCATTCTGTTAATGCTAGTGGTGCAGAAATGACACACTTCACGTTTAAGTCTTGATGCCTGTCTAGTTATAAATGCAAGTTTCAGTCCGGGTCGCTGTAAATCACAGTCAGATGGTAACCTGCACTTTCTAGACACCGCAACTCAAACCTCAGACACCATGTCAAACGAGGAGCCCTCAGGACGCTTTGTCAAGGACACACTCCTGTCCTCCCCTGAAGGCCTGCCGTTTCCTCCACCACAAACACAAGCGTCACTATGGACAGACGGACACAGGTGTAAAGCCTCAGCAGAACTGAACTGACTTCCAGCAAGTCGTGTTGACATTCTAGGGCCCCTCACCCGTCCCGAGGGCTCTGTCCGGTCGGGTGTGTGTGAGGATTGAGAGAAACGATAATCGGAGAGATGGAGCACTCAGTATTCAGGAGTGTGTGAAGACTGAAGCTGATGGAAGGAGACTGTACCTTTGAGTGTCTTCAAACTAACACCTGGGACATTTACACACACACAAAAAGTTTGTTTTACAATTCAGCTCAGTTCATTTTTCTCCCATAAAACAGATTTTTCACAATGATATCATATTCCCCGATCAGACATAACATTATGACCACCTTCCTAATATTGTTTTGGTCCCCCTTTTGCTTTATTTCTCAAATGGCGCCGCCGTGTTCGGTCGCCGTTCAGGTCGCTCCGCGAAGACTGTGCTTTTATTTACTATTTTACTTTCTTTTACTCTCAATTTTTACAAACTTATCATCTGCATTGATCTACTACGACAGCAAAACTCTTTTGGACATTGGTTACCTCTACACTGGACTGTTTCAGGACACTTTCGCCGATCCTCTGTGGCCATCTGAGATTCTTCGCAACGGCGAGTTGAACAATGGACAGAGCCAGCGGCGTAGAACAAAGAAACACCGTGGGAAACGTGCTGGTATCCGTAACAGACTGAGGAAAAGGGCATTCAGACCTCCTCTCCCGAGCATTCTTCTAGCAAATGTTCAATCCTTGGATAATAAGATGGACGATCTTAGAGCCAGGATAAGTTTTCAACGGGACATGAGAGACTGTAATATCTATTGTTTGTCTGAAACATGGCTCACGCCCGCGGTCCCGGACACAGCTGTGACGCCGTCGGAGAACTTCTCTGTTTTTCGGATGGACAGAACAGCCGAGGCCGTAAATCCAAAGGCGGTGGAGTGTGTTTCATGATCAACAAGAAATGGTGCGATCCCAGGAACATCACCATTCTCTCGCGGTCCTGCTCGCCTCATCTGGAACATTTAACAATCATCTGCCGCCCATTCTATCTGCCTAGGGAGTTTTCTGCGGTTGTCGCAACTGCCGTTTACATCCCACCGCAGGCAGACACAGCGCAGGCTTTATCTGGCCTTCATGATGTTGCCAGCGGCGTCATAAACCAACATCCCGACGCGGCATTCATTGTCGCGGGCGATTTTAACAAAGCAAACCTAAAGAAAGTCCTGCCAAACTTTCACCAGCACGCCTCCTGCCCCACACGAGGAGCAAACACACTGGATCACTGCTACTCCGCTTAAGAACGCCTATAAAGCGCGGTCACTTCCAGCGCTTGGCAAATCGGATCATGCCGCCATTTTCCTCACTCCCGAATACAAACAAAAGCTCCTCCAGGAACCCCCGGTGAGGCGGGAAGTTAAGCGTTGGTCACCCCACTCAGAGACCGCGCTTCAGGCAGCTCTGGACGATGTGGATTGGGACATGTTCCGAGCGAAGTTCAGCTGACGTAAGCGAAGTTCACAGACGCGGGCGCTTTGCTTCATCAACACGCTTACAGAGCAAGCCACGCAAACAATAACAATAACGCCCTTCTCAAATCAGAAACCGTGGTGGACAATTCAATCCGCGGCAGTGAACGCGACGCACTGCTGCTTACAACGCCGGTCTCCATTCAGGGAACATGACTGAATACAGATCGCCCTGCTATGCTCTCAGACGAGCAGTTAAAGCCGCAAAACTCCGTTATAAAGACCGAGTGGAGTCTCATTTCCAACTCAACGACTCGCGCGCATGTGGCAAGGTCTGAGGTCCATCTGCTCTTTGGATCTAAATCCTCTGCAGAGGCAAGCGCTGATCCGTTGCTCGTGAACGAAGTTAAACTCTTTCTATGCTCGCTTTGACTGTAATCATGAAACGCGACTCCGCCAAGTGGCGCGTCAGAGGGAATTACTCAGAGCAGCAACAATCACGTGATCTCTGTCTCAGAGGATGAAGTTCGGAGAGCACCCAAGCGTGTGGACGCCAGGAAAGCTGCCGGGCCAGATGGTATCTCAGGTCGTGTTCTGCGGTCCTGTGCTGATCAGCTTGCCGGGTTGTTTACATCTATCTTTAATGAGTCCTCGCTACATCTGTGGTCCCCACCTCCTTCAAAAATCCACCATCATCCCTGTCCCTAAGAACAGTAAACCCTCTTGCCTAAATGACTATCGTCCAGTGGCTCTCACGTCTATAGTCATGAAGGTCTTTGAGAGACTCATTAAAAACACCATTTGCGCCTTCATTCCTGACACTTTGGACCCTCTTCAGTTTGCCTATCGTCCCAATAGATCGACTGAAGATGCCATCTCTCATGTCCTCCACTCCTCCCTCACTCACATCGACAGCAAAAGTGGGAACTACGTAAGACTGCTATTTATTGACTATAGCTCAGCCTTTAACACCATAGTTCCCACCAAGCTAACCTCCAAACTCCTGGATCTCGGCCTGAATCCTTCTCTCTGCCACTGGATTGAGGACTTCCTCACTGGCAGGCCTCAGGTGGTGAGAATAGGCCAGTCCACCTCCACCTCCATCACCCTGAGTGTGGGAGCTCCACAGGGCTGTGTCCTGAGCCCCCTGCTCTACTCTCTCTACACGCATGACTGTTTGTCCACACACAGCTCCACCTCTATCATCAAATTTGCTGATGATACTGTTGTCCTGGGCCTCATTTCCAACAACAATGAGACGGCATACTTGGACGAGGTGGAGCATCTAACATCATGGTGCCAGGACAACTGTCTCTCTCTGAATGTTGGCAAGACCAAAGAAATGATTGTGGACTTCAGGAAGAGACAGCAACGGACATACTCCCCTCATGATCAGCGGGTCACCAGTAGAGAGAGTGAGCAGCTTCAAGTACCTGGGAGTAAACATCTCCGAGGACCTGACCTGGACTGCTCACATTCAGACACAGGTGAAAAAGCCAGGCAAAGACTGTACCACCTGCGCCAGCTGAGGAAATTCAGGGTTTCACCAGCTATCCTGAAAACTTTCTATTTAGGGGCGATAGAAAGTGTTTTAACTCAGTGCATCACAGCGTGGTATGGGAACAGCACCAGTCATGACCGCAAAGCCCTGCAAAGAGTAGTGCGCTTATCCGAGCGTATCTCAGGGTCAGCTCTCCGTCTCTGCAGGACGCCTACACCAAACGCTGCAAAGGTAGAGCTACCAAGATCATCAAGGACTCTAATCACCCTGCAAACCCTCACTTCACGCTGCTGCCATCTGGTAAGCGCTTCCAAGCCTGATGGCCAAAACTGAGAGACTCAGGAGAAGCTTCTTCCCCAGGCCATCAGACTCCTGAACTTAACATCACGTGACTTCACTTCAGGATAAACATCGATACACTGACATTGCACTGCACTTTCTGTTCTCGTTGTTACTGTGTAACAACCTGTTATAAACCTGTTTGCACATTATACTCTTTATACATTTGTTAACCACATATTTATAAGTCTACAGTTTACTCACTGCAAAGTCTACTTCAATTATTTTATTCCACTTTATCCTTATTTGTTACCTTTTTTTCTCTTGACTTGATTATTTATAATTCTACAGATATAGACATATATATATATATATATAGATAGTACTTTTTTTTTATATCCTATTTCTATTATAATTTCTTCCTTGTGTTTTTAACTGTGAATTTGCACTGTCCATGGAGCGGACCTGTTTACATTTCACTGCCGGTTGTATATTCTGTATATAACTGTGTATGTGACAAATAAAACTCTTGAATCTTGAATCTTGAATCTGCTTTAAGTCCTGTAAATTGCGAAGTGGGGCCTCCATGGATTGGACTTGTTTGTTCAGCACATCCCACAGATGCTCGATTGGATTAAGATCTGGGGAATTTGGAGGCCAAGTCAACACCTCAAACTCGTTGTTGTGCTCCTCAAACCATTCCTGAAGCATTTGTGCTTTGTGTCAGGAGCATTATCCTGCTGGAAGAGCCACAGCCACCAGGGAATACCGTTTCCATGAAAGGCTGTACATGGTCTGCAACAATGCTTAGGTAGGTGGTACGTGTCAAAGTAACATCCACATGGATGGCAGGACCCAAGGTTTCCCAGCAGAACATTGCCCAAAACATCACACTGCCTCCGCCGGCTTGCCTTCTTCCCATAGTGCATCCTGGTGCCATGTGTTCCCCAGGGAAGCCACGCACACGCACCCGGCCATCCACGTGATGTAAAAGAACACGTGGTTCATCAGACCAGGCCACCTTCTTCCATTGCTCCGTGGTCCAGTTCTGATGCTCACGTGCCACTGTTGGTTCTTTCGGGGTGGACAGGGGTCAGCATGGGCACCCTGACTGGTCAGCGGCTATGCCGCCCCATACGCAACAAACTGAGATGCTCTGTGTATTCTGACACCTTTCTATCAGAACCAGCATTAACTTCTTGAGCAGTTTGAGCTCCAGTAGCTCGTCTGTTTGATCGGACCACACGGGCCAGCCTTCGCTCCCCACGTGCATCAATGAGTTAGTTAGTTAGTTAGTTAGTTAGTTAGTTAGTTAGTTAGTTGTGAGGTTAGTTAATGTATTATTTATTTATTTATTTTTCAGTATGTATTCATATTTGTTACCATTAGTTCATAGCTCAGGTCCATTAAATAATGTTATTGGATATTTTTATTTATTTATTTAAATTTAATAATGTAGTAGTAAATGTTGAACATTAACTAAAATTAATAATGATAAATAAAAATGAGTAAAATAAAATAAATAAATGCTTTATTTTTTATTTCATTTTAGTTCATGGTTAACTAATTTTAATTAATTAATGTTAACAATGTCAACAAAAGTTTTACCATAGAATTATATATAGTGTTTATAAAATACTTTTGGTCATGTCAGAATAAAAATGTATAAGATCAATAAAAATCATTCATGGCATAAAAAATGTATCAGTCACAGTTATTATGTGCACATTAAACACCAATAAACCAATGATAAAAAACTCTAGGTGTAAGT
>CM031960.1:3216395-3258895 GCA_018749465.1 Paracanthobrama guichenoti | reverse complement strand
TGATGGATGGATGCACTTTTATGATGGGTAGATGCACTTTTATGATGGATAGATGCACTTTTATGATGGATAGATTCACTTTTATGATGGGTAGATGCACTTTTATGATGGATAGATGCACTTTTATGATGGATGGATGCACTTTTATGATGGATAGATGCACTTTTATGATGAGTAGATGCACTTTTATGATGGATGGATGCACTTTTATGATGGATAGATGCACTTTTATGATGGATGGATGCACTTTTATGATGGATAGATTCACTTTTATGATGGGTAGATGCACTTTTATGATGGATAGATTCACTTTTATGATGGGTAGATGCACTTTTATGATGAGTAGATGCACTTTTATGACGGGTAGATGCACTTTTATGACGATGCACTTTTATGGTAGATGCACTTTTATGATGAATAGATGCACTTTTATGATGGATAGATGCACTTTTATGATGGATAGATGCACTTTTATGATGAATAGATGCACTTTTATGATGATAGATTCACTTTTATGATGGATGGATGCACTTTTATGATGAATAGATGCACTTTTATGATGGATAGATGCACTTTTATGATGGATAAATGCACTTTAATGATGGATAGATGCACTTTTATGATGGATAGATGCACTTTTATGATGAATAGATGCACTTTAATGATGATAGATGCACTTTTATGATGGATAGATGCACTTTTATGATGGATAGATGCACTTTTATGATGATAGATGCTCTTGTATAATGGATAGATGCACTTTTATGATGGATGGATAGATGCACTTTTATGATGGATGGATGCACTTGTATGATGGATAGATGCACTTTTATGATGGATGGATGGATGCACTTTTATGATGGATGGATGCACTTTTATGATGGATAGATGCACTTTCACAGTTGGAACTCGATAGCACGTGCACGACAGTCCAACTAACGAATATATTACAATTGTGACAAGATTAGAGGGATATCGATCACGAAAAGAGGAAACAAACATATATTAGGAGTTTATTATCTTACTTGTCGGACACACTTTGCGAGCTGACGCTTGAAACACACAGTGAGGAGGTTTAGACGCTCCAGGCTTATACAGTGTGGAAATGAACGGGTCTTTATCGTCGCTGAAGTGAACGACAATACGATCGCAAATGGACAAGCAAGCAAACATGACACATGAGCACATTCAAGCAGAAGCCAGCATATATTAGTTCTGTGACACAAAACAAAACCAATGTTACTCGCCTATCGAGAAGAAATAAAGCACCCGTGGCCTTCGCTCCGTGAGTTCTCTCCAGCGCTGGAAAGCTGATCCGATTGCCTGATCGTAAGCCTTCTTTTGTTCCTCAGGCATCTTCCACGTGTGTTTTTATCTGCCATCTCTCTCTTTCTGTCGTCGCTCAGCTAATGTCCGTCCTGTGTCATGTCTTTTGAATAATGACGTGCACTGAGCGCTCTCTTCTCCCTGTCATTAGTAGACACGCCCCTTACTGCTGATTGGCTACAAGTTTGTTATGGTACTCGGCCCGAGACACTTTTATAAAGCATTTTTGAAATATCACTTACCCCACCTTTAAGTTTTTATGATGGAAATTCTCAATGCACCACTTTTAAAGTCTCTGAATATTTAGACTGAATATATTCTGAATGCACAGAAGTGCGTCAGCAGGTGTGACAGATTCTGAGCGTTGCGTCATTGTTATGGGACCCACACATCACATGAGACTGAGAACAACTGCAGCCGCCCAGCATCTATCAGAATAATCTAAAGAACGTCCAGGCGGCTCGGGGCTACGCTGAGGAAAAGATACAGGGAAATGTCAGAGACTGTTGGCTTATAATAAGGTTTTGGGTGGCTGGCGAACGCTGGAAGAGGAATAAAGCGCAGCGAGACAGTGTTGCAGAGGAATATTCCCCTGTCGCACCGTGAGTAGAAGCTCTTTGACAGCTCAGACCAGCAGGCCTGTTCTTGATGAATGTGTGACCTTTACAACCCGCTCTGACATTACTTGTTGATTAAGACTTTTTTGTGCTTCTGGCACTCATAAGATGTCACATATATCTGGTTCTTTGCATGACTCAAACATTGTGTCCCTTTGTTTTAACTTTGAGGCTGTTTCTTTGAAATGGCCGTGGCATGAGATACTGCAGATGCAGCCAGTCACCGAATAATGAGGCTTGGACTTCATGTCGGTGTAATTTATGAGACACAACAGCCTTTGGGTGTTTTTCAACAGACAGAGGAAAATGATAATGCAGAACGGTACAGAGAGGTGAAACACTTAAGAGCAGAGAAATAACAGTATCGACATATCAAATCTCCCATTTCTGATGTGTAATTAAGAAATAAGGCAGTAGGCGGTTGTGATATTGTGCTTGCAAACATTATTGCTTTTTACAAGTGCCTTATTTCTTTTATAAAACTGCATAAATATGAAATATATATCTGAAAATACACAATTTTTTTCATTACAAATTTATTAAGGGGCATATATATGTGTGTGTGTGTGTGTGTGTGTGTGTGTGTGTGTGTGTGTATACACTATAAAAAATATATTTTTAAATTGCTTTAACTCATCAAAATAAGCATTTTTTTTTACTTTTTTTTTTCAATTATATAATATTATAGATGGATGGATGGATGGAACAGGAAGGGACCGTCCCCAAACTGTTCCCACAAAGTTGGGAGCATGGAATTGTCCAAAATGTCTTGGTGAAGCATTAAGAGTTCCTTTCACTGGAACTAAGGGTCCAAGCCCAACCCCTGAAAACCCCGTAATCCCCCCTCCACCAAACTTTACACTTGGCACAATGCAGTCAGGTGAGTCCCGTTCTCCTGGCAACCGCCAAACCCAGACTCGTCCATGGGATTGTCAGACAGAGAAGCGTGATTGGTCACTCCAGAGAACACGTCTCCACTTCGTGGCTGAGTTGCTGTTGTTCCCAATTGCTTCCACTCTGTTATAATCCCACTAACAGTTGAGTGTGGAATATTTAGTAGTGAGGAAATTTCAGGAATGGACTTATTGCACAGGTGGCAACCTATCACGGTACCACGCTTGAGTTCACTGAGCTCCTGAGAGCGACCCATTCTTTCACAAATGTGTGTAGAAGCGTCTGCATGCCTAGTGCTTGATTTATACACCTGTGGCCATGAAGGGATTGAGCACCTGAACTCAGTTTTTCAGTTTCCTCAGCCGACACTTCTAACATCTGCACAGAAGAACATGAGCTGCCCTGCGTATCAAAGACCTTTCCTATCCCCGATCCAGTCTGATCTCTTCTGAAGGACCGTAGAAGCTCACTGGATCTCACAGCACCAGGATCAGAAACAGCTTCTTTCCCAAAGCTTCTGGACACTCTAACTTTTTATACTTCTATACTTGCTTTATAACTATATATTTTAATTCAATGAAATAACATTGTATCTGTATAATGGAAATGAAGAGTTTGACTTGTTTGTGTTTATTTATTTACTTAATTATTTATTTATAATGCATTTATTTTTTTAATGCATTATTATTTAGAGTAAATGTACATTTAGCATGTAATCGTTTGTTCGTAATCTGATTTAATTAATACATCAGAAAGAGTGGATTATTGGACCATCTAACGTTTTCATAATTCCATACTTTCTCTATTACTATATGTTTTAACTCAATGAAATAACATTGTATCTGTAGAATGGAAATTAAGAGTTACTTGTATTTTGGATTTTTATTGTTCATATTTATTTATTTATTATGCATTTACTTATTTAAAGCATTATTATTCATTATATATTCAAATTAATATATGAATATGTATTTATTTATTTATTTAGAATGCATGCATTTAGTTATCTATGCATTTATTTATTTAATACATTGTTATTTACAGTAAATGCACTTTTTACATTAATACACACTGATTTAAATTAATGAATCAAAAAAAGAGGATTTTTGACCCTCTAACGTTTCCATACTTTCTTTGTATCTATATATCCGTGCTTCCAGTTCACTTCATCTTGTTTGTGTTATTTGTTCTTTTTCCTGCACAGCTTGAGTCCGTTAAAGTTCTTTTCCTGCACAGCTTGAGTGTGTGTGTGTGTGCATGTGTGTGTGTGTGTGTGACAAGTGTGTGTGTGTGTGTGTGTGTGTGTGTGTGTGTGTGTGTGTGTGTGTGTGTGTGTGTGTGTGTGTGTGTGTGTGTGTGTGTGTGTGTGTGTGTGTGTGTGTGTGTGTGTGTGTGTGTGTGTGTGTGTGTGTGTGTGTGTGTGTGTGTGTGTGCCGTCTGCTGAGCTTCCTGGAAAACTCTCCCTGTGTGCAGAGGGAGTGACAGAAGGGAAGAAAGAGAGAGAAATTGTAAGACACAATGGGTAATAGCAGCAGAAGAAGTGATGGAGATAAAAAGAGTGAACGAGTGAGAGCGAGGGAATCAGAGAGAGAGAAAGTGACAGCTATAAAAATGAAAGAGAGGGACATGACAGGGAAAGTGGGAAGGATGGGGAGGGCTGACATGGAGACAGAAACACAACACATGGGAGAGAATTACAACGCGAGAGCAGCTCCTCTCTGTGTGGGATTGTGGGAAGACCACAGGGATTCTGTTCATTAGGATGGGAACTGATGAGTTGATTACAGATGATCAGATGAGTTTGTTTGCAGCTGCTTTCAGCTCGTCTCACGTCCGCCTGGAGGAGGTTCAGTTAAACCAGCGTTCTTCATAGACCGTGGGAGTCCCTTTCATTCTGTGCTGTATCTCTCTTGACACATGCTAATAGGGTCTGACCTTAATTGGCCAGAAAATGATTTCTGCTACAGCTCATTTATCCATGCTGTGTGGTGCAGTGGCAGTGCTTGGCCACCAGATGGCAGGAGTCCACTGTAGTCTCACACTGAACTGTCATGTCAAGTGCAAACAGAGAAATAAACCCAACACAAACTGCAAAATCAATGACTCCAGACCAGCAGCATTTAGAAAACGGTTGTGATTCAATATAGGTATTTCCTCCTGTATGGCTGAAATGCCAAGAAGTGTCCTTCCGTGAGAGAAGAGGAAAAACTAGCTTCACCACTTCATCTCAAACTAGTTTAAACCTTGTATTAAATAAAATAAAATAAAAACATGTAGACTATAACTATCGTGCATTACAGTGCATGTGACCGATATTGATAGGGGAAATTTAATTTTAAGGCACAAATGAACAAAAAAAAAAAAAAACATTTATTTATTTATTTATGCATGCATGCATATATTTATTTATTTATTCTTTTGATACAGAAGATTTAAGAGATAGATATAGCCTATATAAACAGCAAAGTTAAATCAATGAAAAATTAAATCAGATTTTGCATTATTCGAGTTCATGCAGCTTAAGTATAAAAATTTAATTTATTATTATTTTTTATATTTTTCATTTAATTTAATTTTATTATTTATTTTATGTGGGAAAACCATAAAGTTTTAGGATTTAAAAAACAACAACAACAGTAAAGTTAAAGGAATGGACAATGATTTGTGGGTTTTGCATTGATGGAGTTCACGCAGCTTAAGTACATGTGTTCTTAAGTTCTCCTAAAACCTGAAAAACACTTGGTATGGACTCTCTAGTATACTTTCAGCAGAAACAAATGGCAGTGATGCCTCCAGTAACAGTTCGGCTCAAACTCAAGCCTCCGAGCGTCATCGATCTGTGTTGTGGTCGTGTTGTTCACAGTTTCCTGGAGCCGTGCAGAAGATCTCAGCCACAGAGAGAAACTGGGCCACCATGTCACTTCCTCAAGACCACAGTTCCTCTTTCCTCTTTCACCACTAAACTGTGGCTCAGTTCTTCCACTTACCCTGCAGAAGAATGTCCATGTTCTCTCCTGTCATCTTTGGCCCATTTATCCATCGTTTTGCTTCATTATAACTTCCTTAGCCGCGGCTGGCACACACTTCAGAGGAGCGCGTAACTGAGGCATGGTGCCAACTGGAGTAAACCCACATTAATGCTGAACGCTCAGCTCTAACGCGAGCTGCTAATGAGTTTGCTAAAGGATTAATGCTTTGTCTACACTAAAAGAATCTCCTCATTTATTAGTCTTACCTTAGGTTTAGATCGAGGTTCTTTTTTCAGGGGTTTCCTTAAGTGTGTATAGAACTGTTTTTGTTGCTATGCAATACAAATATAAGCATTTTGTTTGCAATTTGTGTGTGACTAAAGATTTGAGTGACATATTTATCTGCACATTGACCTATTTTTCAAAGTCTTGATGCTGTGTTTGGGCTCTACTAGAGCAGGTTTTCCTGCTTGAATGTTGATTATTTCCTCATATTCTCCATTGTTGCGGCTCCTCTCTTCCCAGTCTGTCAGTAACGCTCTGTTTAGTTCCTGTCTCTATGAAGCCCCTCCTTCTGAAAAGCACACTGTGCTCTGATTGGTCAGCTGGAGCAGTGTGTTGTGATTGGTCAAGCACTTCCAGTCTGTTTGGGAAATGTCCCGCCCCTTACCATAACCGCCAGTTTCAACACTACTACAGTGCCCTCCACAATTATTGGAACCCCTGTTTAAGATGTGGTCATGGACTTCTAAAAATTCTCCTTTTTAAACAACATAGAACCCAAATGCAAAAAAAGAAAAATCCAACCTTTTATTTAAGTACATTACTTTGATGGTAAAAAAAATCACACATTTAGAAAAAAAAACCTTGAAATCATGTGTCCCACAATTATTGGCACCCCTAACAATTCCACTGAAAAAATGTTATTGATTTTTTTATATATATATATTATATATATATATATATATATATATATATATATATATATATATATATATATATATATATATATATATATATTTTTTTTTTTTTTTTTTTCTGTAGTTGCTAAAGTTGGTCAGGGTATCTAGGAACTTTTAATTAGTAATTCAGAACTTCCTGTTTCCTGGGGTATAAATATGACGTGACACAGAGGCTTAATTCTCATACCCATTTGTCAACATGGCAAAGACAAGAGAACATACCGTTCAAGTAAGGCAGATGTGTGTCGACCTTCATACATCAAGCAATGGCTACAAGAAAATAGCCACTCGCCTTAACTTGCCCGTATCTACAGTCAGGGGAATCATTAAGAAGTTTAAAACAACTGGAACAGTGACAAACAAGGCTGGAAGAGGTCCCAAGGTTATCTTGCAGCAACGCACAGTGAGGAGGATGGTAAGAGAAGTAAAAAATTTCCTAAGCTCACTGTCACAGAATTGCATCAAAGAGTGGCATCTTGGGGTCACAAAGTCTCCAAAACAACCATCAGACGCTCTCTACATGCCAACAAGCTGTTTGGGAGGCATGCAAGGAAAAAGCCTTTTCTCACTAACACTCACAAACGTAAACGTCTGGAGTTTGCTAAGCAGTACTGGGACTTGTGCTCTGGTCAGATGAGACTAAGATTGAGCTTTTTGGCAACACACACTCTAAGTGGGTCTGGCATAAAACAAAAGATGAGTATGCCAAAAAGCACCTCATGCCCACCGTGACGTATGGTGGAGGATCTGTGATGCTGTGGGCCTGTTCCTCTTCCAAAGGCCCTGGGAACCTTGTTAGGGTGCATGGCATTATGAACGCTTTGAACTACCAGGACATTTTAAATAAAAACCTGATGGCCTCTGCCAGAAAGCTGAAGATGGGTCGTCATTGGGTCTTTCAGCAGGATAATGATCCAAAACATGTGGCAAAATCTACACAAAAATGGTTCAGCAGTCTCAAACTCAAGGTCCTCCCATGGCCATCTCAGTCCCCAGACCTCAACCCAATCGAAAACCTGTGGGGCGAGTTAAAGAGGAGAGTGCATAAGAGAAGACCCAGGACACTGGATGATCTAGAAAGATTGTGCAAAGAAGAATGGTCAAAGATCCCTCCCTCTGTGTTCTCCAATCTTGTGAAATGTTATAGGAGGAGATTAAGTGCTGTCTTGTTGGCAAAAGGGGGTTGTACAAAGTATTAACATCAGGGGTGCCAATAATTGTGGGACACATGATTTCAATATTTATTTATTTTTTCCCTAAATGTGTGATTTATTTTTTTACCACCAAAGTAATGTACTTAAATGAAAGGTTGGATTTTCTCTTTTTTTTTTTTTTTTTTTTGCATTTGGGTTCTATGTTGTTTTAAAAAAAAAAAAGGAGAATTTTTAGAAGTCCACGACCACATCTTAAACAGGGGTGCCAATAATTGTGGAGGGGACTGTAACTAACTCAACCAGGCCCCGCCCCTTTATTCTTTGTATGAATTATTTAAATGAGGAATATTGTGATGTGTTGCTTCCTGGAAGAAAACTCAAGACTACAATGGAAACGTTTCAGGAGTTCAGGAACACTGACACTGATAGAGAGAAGAATTCCCGCTGAACGAGAGCACTTTCATGCTTAAACAGCAACATTACATGCTAAAAGTTGTAAAAGGTCCTCTTTAACATTGATGACTTCACCTTCAAGAAAGTTAAAAGCAAACCCTTCAACTTAAAGTCATATTTTCTCACTTTATTTCCCATGTGAAAAGATCTATTCAAGAACAATAGTTCTGCTGCCTTATAAAATCAAATCCTCCTGGCATGATCTCTGTGGATTCCTGGTCTGTGTGAGAGGAGGCACAGTCAGTCCACTACATCCTGCCAATGGGGTATGAAAGTCAATTATACGTACGGTCTTTTGTATGTATGTGCGAGAGAGAATGGATGATTCCTGACTTCATTAACCTCATTAGAGTTCAGCTGTCTTTCGACTGAAAAATAACTAACTTCCCAGCAAACACAGAATGTTCCATGGTTTCCGTTGGATTGTTATTTGGGAACCAAAAAAATAACATTTTAGGAACATTCTCTGTGATTGTGTTGCATTGCAGCATACACCGATCAGGCATAACATTATGACCACTGACAGGTGAAGTGAATAACACTAATGATCTCTTCATCACGGCTCCTGTTAGTGGGTGGGATATATTAGGCAGCAAGTGAAAATTTTGTCCTGAAAGTTGATGTGTTAGAAGCAGGAAAAATGGGCAAGTGTAAGGATTTGAGCGAGTTTGACAAGGGCCAAATTGTGATGGCTAGACGACTGGGTCAGAGCATCTCCAAAACTGCAGCTCTTGTGGGGTGTTCCCGGTCTGCAGTGGTCAGGATCTATCAAAAGTGCTCCAAGGAAGGAACAGTGGTGAACCGGACACAGGGTCATGGGCGGCCAAGGCTCATTGATGCACGTGGGGAGCGACGGCTGGCCCGTGTGGTCCGATCAAACAGACGAGCTACTGGAGCTCAAACTGCTCAAGAAGTTAATACTGGTTCTGATAGAAAGGTGTCAGAATACACAGAGCATCTCAGTTTGTTGCGTATGGGGCGGCATAGCCGCTGACCAGTCAGGGTGCCCATGCTGACCCCTGTCCACCCCGAAAGAACCAACAGTGGCACGTGAGCATCAGAACTGGACCACGGAGCAATGGAAGAAGGTGGCCTGGTCTGATGAATCACGTGTTCTTTTACATCACGTGGATGGCCGGGTGCGTGTGCGTGGCTTACCTGGGGAACACATGGCACCAGGATGCACTATGGGAAGAAGGCAAGCCGGTGGAGGCAGTGTGATGCTTTGGGCAATGTTCTACTGGGAAACCTTGGGTGGTACGTGTTACTTTGACACGTACCACCTACCTAAGCATTGCTGCAGACCATGTACAGCCTTTCATGGAAACGGTATTCCCTGGTGGCTGTGGCTCTTCCAGCAGGATAATGCTCCTGACACAAAGCACAAATGCTTCAGGAATGGTTTGAGAAGCACAATGAGTTTGAGGTGTTGACTTGACCTCCAAATTCCCCAGATCTCAATCCATTCGAGCATCTGTGGGATGTGCTGAACAAACAAGTCCAATCCATGGAGGCCCCACTTCGCAATTTACAGGACTTAAAGGATCTGCTGCTAACATCTTGGTGCCAGATACCACAGCAGACCTTCAGGATCTAGTGGAGTCCATGCATTGACTGGGGTCAGCAAAAGGGGGACCAACACAATATTAGGAATAGGTCATAATGTTATGCCTGATCTGTGTATTTCAGTCAGGACCACTTCGTCAAGTATATTGTTTATTATCGTTGTTGACAATGAAAGCATATAGTTAGTGTTAGTGGTATGGTTCTGTTCTGGGCAAGAACTCCCTGCGCCTGTCCATGCGCCCGCCTGGACAAATTCACATAATGCGAATGTAGACGATACATGAGAGAAAAGCTTGCCATGTAGAGACCTACAGAAAGAAACAAAGCAAATTAAACACAGGTAAAGGTGGAGTTGGAGGAGGGAGTTTGTTGCAAGCAGCGATGCGATAGAGAATTACTGAGAAATGGGAATTTAAATGGCCGCGGTGATAAGTGTCGAGACTGGATTGGTAGCTGATGCGAGCTTGACTGACGTGGCCTGCCTGAACTGACGCGATGCTTGATTTTTGATGGTTTGTGAATTTTATAACATTTTATTGCTCAGGTGCTCTTTCAGCTCAAGGTCTTACGTGTAATTGTGTACATTTGTCTCATTTTTGTTTTTTATGGAATATTGCAGTGTTTATTATGAATGATTTATCCGTGCACATCATTATTGTTTTGAATTCATGTTCCTGGTAATTTTGAATCAGAGTAACTTCATCTCTTCTCTGATGACGAGGGCGGGGCAACCTGTCACTCACATGAGATCCACCAATAGCAAACCACAACCATCCAATCAGTTCCCCAGACACAATCAAGCCCCGCCCTACATTTGTTCTTGTTCCTGAAGCGCTTCACTCAGATACGGCATAATAGAGAAGAAAAGACGAGCACAACTTCTGTGTTTACTGTGTTTACTTCCTGACAATTTACTTACTGGGGCGATAAAATAAATGTGAAGTTTATGATGAGATTTATAGCAAATCTGAGCATATTGTTGAGATCTCTGAAACTTTAGAGGAGACATGGCAGATGTTTTTTTTTTTCTTTGTTTTGTGTGGGGGTTTTTTGTGTGTTTTTTTTTTCAAAACTCTCCTCTTACTCTCATCACTGTCCAGCAGAAACAACTGAGATTTTGACAGAGGTGATTTTTCTTTTCTACGAGGTCCTAGTCCACATGGTTTCAGGGTTTAATTTATCAAGCGAACATCAATAAAGCATGTAGCAGTAACTGCTGGCAATGAAATGTGTTTTGCTGGTAATGAACTCTTGTGGGACTTTGAGTCTGAGATTGATTGCATCTTTAAAACGGACACATGCTGACCAAGCTTTGTCACATTTACTGATGGACAGCATAACATGTGGTGTGGTGTAATAAGTTAATTTTTTCTAACGAACAGCTTGCGATGTACAGCACATTGGTAGCAAGCCAGAGCGAGGGGCAAACTCTGCCAGATCGGCCTTCCTTTAGAGGCAAACATCTTGTGTCGCTTCCAGAAAACTAGCCAATACTAAGACACAGTGTAATTTTAGTACCATTTATATAGGCCTACTCTTAAAAATAAACTTTCTTTATTGGCAATGATAGTTTCATGAAGAACCTTTAACATCAATAGAACCTTTCCAGGTTATTACAGTGGAAAAAGGTTAATGACCTTCACAAAAAAAGGGTTATTTTAGGAACTGTTCACTGAAAGGTTCTTCAGTATCATCAAAACCTCCTTATGGGACCTTTATTTTTAAGAGGTATAGTTTTTGTTCATATTTTGAATTAGATATGTTTTCAGTTTTGCATAATTTTTTGTTAAAGGTATAATGCTTTTATAGATCTATAATGCTAAGATGTAAAACAAGTCTCTGATGTCCCCAGAGTGTGTATGTGAAGGTTTAGCTCAAAATACCCCACAGATCATGTTTTATAGCATGTTAAAACTGTCACTTTTTGAGGGTGAGCAAAAATGCACCATTTTTGTGTCCCTTTAAGTGCAAATGAGCTGCTGTTCCCGCCCCCTTTCTAGAAGAGGGCGGAGCTTCAAGAGCTCATGTTAGCAGCTCCGATTACACACACACACACACTGAAAATGACAGAAACTGTTCAGCCTTTTATGATCAAACCAGAGTCGGACGATGATGGAGAGACTCAAGAAGAAGAGACAAAATGTAGAATGAGAAAGGACGTTTCTGAAGGGATAGAGGATGAGTTTATGAGTTAACCATCTTCAGTCATTGATTAGCATATTCTGTCATGATAATCTATAAACCGCTGGTGTGGGAACTGATGAGCCAGAGAATATCTGCTGATGAAGAGAGAACAGGGATAGTTTAGTTTAACTACGGTTATAACTTATGTTGTCATCTTGCTTTATGACATGCTATTGCATTTGTGTTCGTACTGTATCAATAAATGTGAAAGACGGACGACAGCTTGAGCGGCTCCCAAATGTGCTCGACTACAACAACTCTTCTCAACATGCTCCTGGGGGCGGGGTTTATGTAAATGTTAGGTTTAGTGATGTCACTAACCCATGAAGAAGCCTACCAGCCGTTTGTTGTAGTCCTTAAAAAGAGATTTCTGTAAAATAACTAAAGTAACTTTGCAGATGTTGTTTATGCTCAAACAGCAACATTACACACTCATTACAGTTTGTCAAATCAAATTATAATCAACCATCCCTTTAAAGTTAGTAATTTTGTCTTTTTTTTTTTGTCTATATAGTGTTTTATTAATTTGTATTTATTAGTCTTAGTTTATTTAGCTAGTTACTTTAGTGCTTCAGCTTAAACTAAACAACGAGAAATGCAACTAGCTTAAACAACACTATTAGTCGAGACGCTGTTGCCGAACACTGACTACGTTTGCATGTGCTCCAATAATGCGACTATTTCTAATAATCAGAGTACGGTCTTAATCGCAGTAAGATGTTTACATGACATGAGCAGAACTCTTCACGCCAGTTTACATGCAATTGTCATTATTCTGATTATTCGCATTTTTATGGGCGTAGCTTACTGGATATTATTCGGCGCCGTGATGAACATCGCAGTGCCAGGTTTGCCTGCTGCCGTCGTGTTCTTTGCGCCGTCTAGATGAAGACAGATCAGAGACTGCGTGGCGAGTTGTGTTGATGGAGTTTAGTGATTTGGAGAAGAGAAAACTTGTCACAGAGTTCATTCATGAAGTGTGAACAACACACGGTATCCATGTACGTCTGCGCTCATGCGCACTTTGGTCAGAATGGTAATAATGTGATTAAGGTGTTTACGTGCCTGTTTATTGCAATTAAAATCAGTGTACGCCACCTAGTTTAATGCGTCTATGGTTACTACGATTATGAGCTTAATTGCATTAGTTTGATCGAAGTATTGCGTTTACATGAGGTAAAGTTTAATCGCAATATTGTCTAAATATAATCACATTATGAGAGAGCATGTAAACAACGTCACTGAGAGACGCACAGACTCAGGTGATTCACACACGATTATTATCTCTCTCTCTCTCATAACTGCATTAATAACTGCATTAGTCTGCTATCAGTGGCTCAAGCCTGCGGTACGTCTTGGGATGAGATGCGTAAGGAATTAGTCCTGCGCACAAGAACATTTAAAGGTCTTGAAATACATCATCTGAACAGTCTGAGGTGTGGTAACCATAGTAAAAACTGAATAATTGGCCATAAAATTATTCGAAAATAATGCACACCCGAGGTGTAACGGCCGCTGCATTACCAGCTCAGGTGTGCATTATTTATAATAATTCAATGGCCCGTCATCACCATAATAATCCTGCTTGGACACCAGCTAAATATATCTCAAAGGTGGCCTATACCGTGTGCCAGGTTTGTTCACTTGATTGGTTCAGATATGGGACAACCCTGTAAAGGTGTTGAACTGTCGAGACATCAGACATGTGTAAGTGAATCTCGATTTATCTCTCTCTCTCCCCATCCTGAAATAGAAGTGCATCTGTTGACATTCACAACGCATGCATGGCATCCTGTTCGCCCCCGTGTTTTAATCACGGCAGTCGCCCGGGCAACACAAACACTGTTATCATCCCGTCTGAAAAAGGAATCAAGAATCGCTCGACAGCTGCCAGTGGCGGTGAAGTAACACGACACGCATCTATCCCGGGAACACTCTTCTCCTGACAAGATAACCGGAGTTTACAGAATCGCTGCCATAACCAGTGGGTACAACGACAAGTCGAGCGGAAGTCAAACGTGTGCGCCAATGTGTGTTGGAAATCCGTTAATTAGGCCCAGGCCTACCTCGTTCCTCAAATTATTCATTATGTGTTCTACTGTGAACGAGAGATAAACATGCACAAGAATGGCAAAATGTTGTCTGTTTTTAAGTATTTATTTATTAATGTGTGTCTTCTTTTATTTATGTATTTTGCTGTTACCTCATGCAGAGGTTCTGAGAAAACTAGATCCACTCAGGATCAGTCGTGTTGTCATGTCCATGTTTGAGTTTGTTTCAAAAACGTCAAAATATTCTTGCTTCTGTCCCAAACAGAGACAAGATCATATTACTTTACTCAAATGCATAATTTATTGTTTGATTGTCCAGGTTTACACGACGGAGGATTTGTTTGCTTCGTAAACTGCATTGTGCTTTGTGCAACTCTTTAAGTATACACTCATTTTGATCTACACTGCAAAAAATGCTTTTTGTCTTGTTTCCAGTCCAAATACAAAAAAATCTTAAATCAAGATGCTTTTACTAGATAAGTAAAATGACTAAGATATTTTTTTTCTTGTTTTCTGGGGGACAAAATCAAAATAAAGTGAGTTTTTGTTGAAAGCAAGCAAAATTATCTGCCAATGTGGTTGATTCAAAAACAGCATGAAACAGAAGTTGTGCTCAATTTTTCTTCCCTATTATGCCGTATATCCGAGTGAAACGCTTCAAGGACAAGAACAAATGTAGGGCGGGGCTTGATATTGTCTGTGAGGAATTGATTGGATGGTTGTGGTTTGCTATTGGTGGATCTCATGTGAGTGACAGGTTGCCCCGCCCTCGTCATAGAGGAGAGATGAAGTTATTCTGAGTCAAGATTACCAGGAACATGAATTTAACACAATATAATAATGTGCACGGATAAATCATTTATCATAAACACTGCAATATTTAATTAAATATTTAATTAAAATATGCATTTTCAATCTCCTGTCCCACTGACTGTTGTCCAGTTCCATGAGCAGCTATCCCGATATTTCTGTTGTGTCGTAGTTTTAACTTTTGTCTTCCAACAAAATTACTGCAGAAAATAAGAAAAAGCTCTGTCTCTGAGCTGAAGTTTCCATGTCCACAACACACATTTCCTCTGACTGAGACATATTGTGATTTCTTTTTCCCTCTCATTTTTTTCCATTGCGTCAGAAATCTGGAGTGCATAGTTCCTGTCGGAGGAATGCAGTCTTTATCTGGCTATTAAATACTGTGTTTATTTCTCCAAGTAACAGAGCCACACACACACAAACACACACACAAGCTCTGGACCAGCACACATTCATCTTCTCTGAACAAATGTGGAGAGTGATGAGCACTTTCTAAACAGCGTGATTTCAAAAACAGCCATAAAGTTGTCATTTGTTTGAAGCATATTTATATTTGGAAATGCTTCTTAAAATGAGCAAATAAATAGATGAGGTTTTCGCTGTGACAGGAACCAGAGGCGTATTTGCGTCCCAGCATGAGTGATTGTGTACAGATCCCCGTCCAGCATGTTAATGTAGGGCAGCGTGTGTGAAACACATGCCTCTGTGTGTTTAGAAGTCCTGAAATATACACAACTATGTGAACGCTCACTGTATATAGTGCAAGCGTCTGTGTGTTGTGTGAGTTTAAGCATGCAACATTTCTTCATGCACTGCCATGATATGACGCTCTGTGTCATATAACAAATCATGATTAATGCAAAATATATACAGTCTCCACTTTCCTGCAAACCTGTCATGCATCTTCAAGTGATACGAATTCGCAGGTTGGAGTTCACCAAACTTAACTGATAATACAACGCAAGTACACAGTGTTGGGGTGCTGTAGTGCACATTACTCTATAGTGTCTTCAGGTCAACCACTGTCATGGTGGAGCAACAGTTTGGAGAGAATATTAATGAGCAAGTTAGTCAAAATTAGGCATGTTTATAGGTATCCCTACACTAGGGATGCACCAATCATGCTATTGTATAGCCGGCTCCTATTGCGATTTTTGTTTTACAAGCAAATGAGCAGATTCAGATTTTCTTTAAGTAATGTATTTGTTGTTTATTTGCTCTATTACAGGTAGAGATACACCGATTGCATTTTTCTTGGCCGATTCCAATAAAAGTGTTTCAGTCAAGAGCAGAGAATGATTTTTAGGGGAGTTTTAGGGGAATTATTATCAGTTGGGGAGACCGGGTATAGTTGTAACACAGGGAGAGTTGTAACACTACCACTTCCACGAATCACGGATAAGACAGGAGTCATGTGACAGTTTCAGTTTCCTCTGGCTTCCTTTACGATCCCACATGGAGGTTTTCCAGTCTGTGTTGCTATCTCTCCTAAAGCTACAGCAGAAAATCTAATTCTGAGGTAAGAAAGTAAAAAACAAGATCATATTTTTAATACTTCTACCGTTGTAGATAATGTTGTATGAGTTATATCAGGTCAAAGTGTAGTTTCTCTAGTAAAGAATGGTGTATCAACCTCCTGCTAATGTCAAAGCACCATGCTAGTACAGCTAGCTAAACAATGGGTGACAGTGGCGGGGTATTGTAACTTGTGTTTTGAAACAACCATCCACTGACATACAACTAAGAACATTTTTGTGATTTTAATGATATTTAATTATTGTTGCAGCCATTCACTTGAAATAAAACTGTTTGTTGTGGCATATCACTTGGATTACCCTTAGTTTTTGTGCATTTTGTCAACCTGTTACAACTTACTCCAGTGTGTGTTACAACTTACCCCAGTGTGTGTTACAACTTACCCCAGTGTGTTACAACCTTCCCCAGTGTGTGTTACAACCTACCTCAGTGTGTGTTACAACTTACTCCAGTGTGTGTTACAACTTACTCCAGTGTGTGTTACAACCTACCCCAGTGTGTGTTACAACTTACCCCAGTGTGTTACAACTTACTCCAGTGTGTTACAGCTTACCCCAGTGTGTGTTACAACTTACTCCAGTGTGTTACAACTTACTCCAGTGTGTTACAGCTTACCCCAGTGTGTGTTACAGCTTACTCCAGTGTGTGTTACAGCTTACTCCAGTGTGTGTTACAGCTTACCCCAGTGTGTGTTACAGCTTACTCCAGTGTGTGTTACAACTTACCCCAGTGTGTGTTACAGCTTACTCCAGTGTGTGTTAAGAGATTCAAGATTCAAGATTCAAGAGTTTTATTTGTCACATACACAGTTATATACAGAATATACAACCGGCAGTGAAATGTAAACAGGTCCGCTCCATGGACAGTGCAAATTCACAGTTAAAAACACAAGGAAGAAATTATAATAGAAATAGGATATAAAAAAAGTACTATCTCTCTCTCTATATATATATATATATATATATATATATATATATATATATATATATATATATATATATATATATATATATATATATGTCTATATCTGTAGAATTATAAATAATCAAGTCAAGAGAAAAAAAAAAAAAAAGGTAACAAATAAGGATAAAGTGGAATAAAATAATTGAAGTAGACTTTGCAGTGAGTAAACTGTAGACTTATAAATATGTGGTTAACAAATGTATAAGAGTATAATGTGCAAACAGGTTTATGACAGGTTGTTACACAGTAACAACGAGAACAGAAAGTGCAGTGCAGTGTCAGTGTATCGATGTTTATCCTGGACGTGAAGTCACGTGATGTTACGTTCAGGAGTCTGATGGCCTGGGGGAAGAAGCTCCTCCTGAGTCTCTCAGTTTTGGCCATCAGGCTTCGGAAGCGCTTACCAGATGGCAGCAGCATGAAGTGAGGGTTTGCAGGGTGATTAGAGTCCTTGATGATCTTAGTAGCTCTACCTTTGCAGCGTTTGGTGTAGACGTCCTGCAGAGACGGGAGAGCTGACCCTGAGATACGCTCGGATAAGCGCACTACTCTTTGCAGGGCTTTGCGGTCATGACTGGTGCTGTTCCCATACCACGCTGTGATGCACTGAGTTAAAACACTTTCTATCGCCCCTAAATAGAAAGTTTTCAGGATAGCTGGTGAAACCCTGAATTTCCTCAGCTGGCGCAGGTGGTACAGTCTTTGCCTGGCTTTTTCACCTGTGTCTGAATGTGAGCAGTCCAGGTCAGGTCCTCGGAGATGTTTACTCCCAGGTACTTGAAGCTGCTCACTCTCTCTACTGGTGACCCGCTGATCATGAGGGGGAGTATGTCCGTTGCTGTCTCTTCCTGAAGTCCACAATCATTTCTTTGGTCTTGCCAACATTCAGAGAGAGACAGTTGTCCTGGCACCATGATGTTAGATGCTCCACCTCGTCCAAGAATGCCGCCTCGTTGTTGTTGGAAATGAGGCCCAGGACAACAGTATCATCAGCAAATTTGATGATAGAGGTGGAGCTGTGTGTGGACAAACAGTCATGCGTGTAGAGAGAGAGTAGAGCAGGGGCTCAGGACACAGCCCTGTGGAGCTCCCACACTCAGGGTGATGGAGGTGGAGGTGGACTGGCCTATTCTCACCACCTGAGGCCTGCCAGTGAGGAAGTCCTCAATCCAGTGGCAGAGAGAAGGATTCAGGCCGAGATCCAGGAGTTTGGAGGTTAGCTTGGTGGGAACTATGGTGTTAAAGGCTGAGCTATAGTCAATAAATAGCAGTCTTACGTAGTTCCCACTTTTGCTGTCGATGTGAGTGAGGGAGGAGTGGAGGACATGAGAGATGGCATCTTCAGTCGATCTATTGGGACGATAGGCAAACTGAAGAGGGTCCAAAGTGTCAGGAATGAAGGCGCAAATGGTGTTTTTAACCATTTGCGCCTTCTGTTACAGCTTACCCCAGTGTGTGTTACAGCTTACTCCAGTGTGTGTTACAGCTTACTCCAGTGTGTGTTACAGCTTACCCCAGTGTGTGTTACAGCTTACTCCAGTGTGTGTTACAACTTACCCCAGTGTGTGTTACAACTTACTCCAGTGTGTTACAACCTACCCCAGTGTGTTACAACTTACCCCAGTGTGTGTTACAACCTACCCCAGTGTGTGTTACAACTTACTCCAGTGTGTGTTACAGCTTACTCCAGTGTGTTACAACCTACCCCAGTGTGTTACAACTTACTCCAGTGTGTGTTACAGCTTACTCCAGTGTGTTACAACTTACTCCAGTGTGTGTTACAGCTTACTCCAGTGTGTGTTACAACTTACCCCAGTGTGTGTTACAACTTACTCCAGTGTGTGTTACAACCTACCCCAGTGTGTTACAACTTACCCCAGTGTGTGTTACAACCTACCCCAGTGTGTGTTACAACTTACCCCAGTCCAGTGTGTGTTACAACCTACCCCAGTGTGTTACAACTTACTCCAGTGTGTGTTACAGCTTACTCCAGTGTGTTACAACTTACTCCAGTGTGTGTTACAGCTTACCCCAGTGTGTGTTACAACCTACCCCTGTGTGTTACAACTTACTCCAGTGTGTGTTACAGCTTACCCCAGTGTGTGTTACAACCTACCCCAGTGTGTTACAACTTACTCCAGTGTGTGTTACAGCTTACTCCAGTGTGTTACAACTTACTCCAGTGTGTGTTACAGCTTACCCCAGTGTGTTACAGCTTACCCCAGTATGTGTTACAGCTTACCCCAGTGTGTGTTACAGCTTACTCCAGTGTGTTACAGCTTACCCCAGTGTGTTACAGCTTACCCCAGTATGTGTTACAGCTTACCCCAGTGTGTGTTACAGCTTACTCCAGTGTGTGTTACAGCTTACTCCAGTGTGTTACAGCTTACCCCAGTATGTGTTACAGCTTACCCCAGTGTGTGTTACAGCTTACTCCAGTGTGTGTTACAGCTTACCCCAGTGTGTTACAACTTACCCCAGTGTGTGTTACAGCTTACCCCAGTGTGTTACATCTTACTCCAGTGTGTGTTACAGCTTACCCCAGTGTGTGTTACAGCTTACTCCAGTGTGTGTTACAGCTTACCCCAGTGTGTGTTACAGCTTACCCCAGTGTGTGTTACAGCTTACTCCAGTGTGTGTTACAGCTTACTCCAGTGTGTGTTACAACTTACCCCAGTGTGTGTTACAGCTTACTCCAGTGTGTGTTACAGCTTACCCCAGTGTGTTACAACTTACCCCAGTGTGTGTTACAGCTTACCCCAGTCCAGTGTGTGTTACAACCTACCCCAGTGTGTGTTACAACTTGCCCCAGTCCAGTGTGTGTTACAACCTACCCCAGTGTGTGTTACAACTTACTCCAGTGTGTGTTACAACTTACCCCAGTGTGTGTTACAACTTACTCCAGTGGTACTTGCAACTCACGAGCTGTTTGAGAATTTATGTTTGGTTTTGAGAATTTATTTATGGCCCTATTAAATCTGTTATATTTTTTTTCCCAAAATCCGTTTTAATTCTTTCCAAATTCCACTTTTTCTGTTTTAATTTTCCATTTTAATGATTTAATAATTTAAAAAAACATGTCTAATTAATTGAATTAATAAAAAAATATATTTATTTATTAATTTGTTTACAATAATAGGGCCCTATTTTTTTTTTTTTTTTTTTCAGAAATCCTGTGTTGTGTATTTTAGTTTTACTGGTAATCAAATGAAGGCATAAAACATTTGTTTATTTTTAATCAAATACAATTTAAATAAACCCTTTAATTCAAACAAACAAAGTGCTGCACAACAGAGGTTTACTGTTCAAATTAAAACATGGAAGAAAAATTGTGAATTATTGTAAATTATTTCTTTAAAAATAAAGTTTTAATAAAGAGATAAAGTTCATGTCATCATAGTAACACCGCAAGCGTCACGCGTGCTTCAGTGTGTGTGTGTGTGTGTGTGTGTGTGTGTGTGTGTGTGTGTGTGTGTGTGTGTGTGTGTGTGTGTGTGTGTGTGAAATGAAACCGCACGTCTGTGCCATTCATTCACTCACACAGAAACGAACAAGTAGGAAGCATATTCAGATAGTCTTCTTGCAGTTTAATATTCACAGACACTAGTCGATATCACGATGTGATTTAAGTGTACTGACCTACTTTTGATTTATTCATCCAAAATTTGACAAATTCAATGCAATATACAGTGAATTCCTTCTGGATTCCATCCTTGTTTTCCACTTATATAGATCAGTGGTGCGCACGCTTTTGGTGTGAGTGTGAAACCTGCAGGAATTAGTGAAATTATGCATAATGCAAGCACTATTTAACCGGAGAGAATGAGACAAGTGAGTGAGAGGAGGCGGGTGTGTGTCACTTCACCAGCTGACGTCACTGCCTGTGCCGCTGTGGGGTGTGTTCCCCGTATAATGACATAACTCACTGCTGAACCTCCATAGTACGATGCATCGTTGAAGAAATCAACTAGCTCGTCACGACTGTTTCCCAAAACCGTATTGTCGCAAATCTGTCATTCAACTACGTCAATGATGTCACGCAGATGGTGGAGTAATAACTGCTTTTAATGAATTAGTTTGAGATCGAATTCATTTTTTTGTTATAAATTATGAACATGGCATCTGAGGACTAATTCTTATTTTTCTCAGTTATTTTGCTTTATATCCAGATTCAATCATAGGCTCATTCTTGCGTACTAGAGCACGTCCGCACATGCGTTCTCTTCAAAAATGCTGCTTTAAATCTCTTGACAAACTAAAAGACATA
This sequence comes from Paracanthobrama guichenoti, assembly GCA_018749465.1. NCBI lineage: Eukaryota > Metazoa > Chordata > Actinopteri > Cypriniformes > Gobionidae > Paracanthobrama > Paracanthobrama guichenoti. The sequence goes on along the minus strand of CM031960.1, from coordinate 3,237,143 downwards.
AATGACGTGTATGTATTCGAAATAAAAGATATAGATTGCACTGAATGTCAGCTTGCTTATTTTGCTCAAGATAATGTAACCCCTATGCAAAATCCCTGTGTAAAAAAAAACAAAACAAAAACAAAAACAAATGGTGTGTGAACTGAATTATCATTAATTGTGTCCATCAGTCACATTAGTTGTGATATCAAGAAATCTGCCTGGCAACTAGAGTGTGTTAGCAAAAGAAAATTTGCTATTGGTTGAAAAAAGTGTGAAGCCCCTTGGGGGGGTCGTTCAGAAAAATATTGGCAGAGAGTGATGATATGCGCCGCTGTGCAGATGCAGAGAAGTTTAGGTTGATTATCCTACAAACTTGTTGTTTTAAAGATATTGTAAACTGATATTAAAAAGAGTTAGATCATCATAAACACTTGAGCCGTTGGATTGATGCTGTATTTCGTCAGGTGTGAACTTGAATCTCGGGCAGGTTTTTGTATGCATTTGAATTCTTCCAGAAGGAAGCTGGCAAGCCAACCACCCTTGAACGTTGAATCCATGGAGTCAGTGATTGCTGCGGGATGTCTCATTTGATCCCACTGTGCGGTAGGATTTCAGTGGAACCCTTGAGTGCACCCTTTTTGATATATTTTCCCCCCTTCCATCAACTACTAAGTTCCAGGCTGGGATTGGATGGAACATTTTTTGTTGACTTTGATGTTGCTTCACCAGCTCGTTGGGACCTAAAGACAGAAATGAAAGCTCTAGCGTAAAGTTCTGCCAGGAAGATTCAATGTTATGTCACTCATCACTTTCAGACCTAACCAATCATATCCTAATTCTCAGAGTATAAAAGGTGGTCACTTACACATGTCTGAATTCACAGATGCCTGACGCCAACATTACCTCCATCCTCCCCACCACCACCAGGATGGTCCCCGCCTCTACCTCCCAGGGGGTCGGCTGTGCCCCTGCCTTCATCTTCAGGCAGGAAATGCAGAGTCCGTTACCCTCGAAACGAGAGCTATGGACAGGGCCTACGCCAAAGAACCTCTAATTCTAATACTGGCTGGTCTGCTAATAAACGTGTTACTTTATTGGACTTCATCTGGCCTCCCGAGTCTTTCTGGTAGAACTGAATTTTCAGAACTGAAAAGACAACATTTTTTATGTTGTCGTCTGAAAGACATGACTGAAGGACTTAAAAACTGACACACATACATTGATTGCGCACCACACTTTATTGATGTTTTTTTCAACAATTGTTAAATATATTCTGGTTCATTTTAATACAGTTCATGTGAAATAGTGATCCGTGTGGTTATCAATATCTTCTGGTTGTGTCATTTACCATATTGTAATCAATTGGCCTTAAGTTGAGTTTCCGAACCCAGTGTGTACTTACCTTTTAAAGGAGGGTGTGGCGAGGCGAGGGACCGTGAGAGCGGGCCGGTGGCAAATGATAATGAGCGTCAGCTGTGTGCCACACCGGTCTCGTCTCATGGAGGAGTGACGGGAGCATAAAAGGAGGAGCGACGACAGTGTAAGACGAGAGAGGACCAGGCCTGTATTTTATGTTGCGTTTTGTTTTGTGTATGTAGGCGGCAGTCGGCCGTGAGGGGCTGCCGCCGTTATTATGTTATGTTTTTGTTTTGTTTTTAGGCGGCAGTCGTCCGTGAGGGGCTGCCGCCAGCATTGTATTTTGTTTGTTTATTTTTGATTAAAGTTGTTAAATGTTCGCCGGTTCCCGCCTCCTTCTTCTTCCCTGATCCTTCATTACGTTACATTGGTGCCGAAAACCCGGGAGGAAGGAGGGACATGCTGTAGGAGAGCCCTCGCTACTGAGGGGGATCACGGTGCTGAGGAGTTCGGGCAGCGCGGATTAAGGAAGACCGCGAGTGGCTGCCCGAGGCGGTGGTGCTGGAGCAAGTGAAGATCGGGGTGATATGATAATGATAATGAGCGTCAGCTGTGCGCCACACCGGTCTCGTCTCATGGAGGAGTGACAGGAGCATAAAAGGAGGAGCGACGACAGTGCAAGACACTCGCTGCCGTGCCCCTGGGTCGAGGTGGGGTGGCTGCCATCCGAGAGGGAGCGGAGGAGTCGCCGGCCGAAGCCTGCTGCCGTCCGCCGTGTAGGGGAGGAGCAGAGGGCGAGGGACTCACTGCCGGCTCCCTCAGTAGGAGGAGCCACCGCCGGCCGCCAGGGGGCGGAGGAGGATCGAGCCGTCCACCAAGCGTCCAGTGCCATCACATGGCACTGTAAGGGTGGATCCTCTACAGCGGTTCTGACTGCAGGGTTGCCGAATGACTAAAGAAACGTTATCAGCAAGATGATAGAAAACTGTACATTTCTTGTCTTTACCACCCACTGCAGCTTATACCAACGACGGAAATAAGCGCAGTTACAATAGCTAAACATGTGGGAGAGCGTGGCTATAATGTGACTATATTGTATTGCAATAGGTAACACTTCAAAGTCAATACCAAATCAAAACTAGTTAGCACATCATTTGTAGTTGAAAGAATTTAATGACAAAATCTAGTTATGGTTACACTTAAAATAGTTACAAAATAAATGTATGAGATGATGAAAACTTATACCATTAATCGTACCCAGCATGAATTTTACCTGAGAGAGAGAGAGAGAGAGAGAGAGAGAGAAGGGAGAGACAAAGAAGAGAAGAGAGCAAAGGAGAGAAGAGCCAAAGAGAAGGCCCCCAAGAAGAGAGAGCCAGAGAATAAAAAAGACAGAGCAACAGTTACAATCTTCTTTTATCTATTCCTTGACCATGTGACTTAAACCCTAACGTGAGCCATTCAAACTGACCAATCAGACCAAACTTCCCCCACGGTGTTACAGGTGTGACACACATTTGGCCTACAGGCCTTCAGCGTTTCTTTGTCTTTAGGAATTCCAAATGGCCCTCCTGGAGAGAGATGGGGGTTGAAAACAGTAAAGCAAATGTCTTTGTTCATTTTCAAAAATCAAATATCTTTGATTATTTTCAATTCTTTCAACACACACTGGGGTAAGTTGTAACACACACTGGTGTAAGTTGTAACACACACTGGGGTAAGTTGTAACACACACTGGTGTAAGTTGTAACACACACTGGGGTAAGTTGTAACACACACTGGGGTAAGTTGTAACACACACTGGTGTAAGTTGTAACACACACTGGGGTAAGCTGTAACACATACTGGGGTAAGCTGTAACACACACTGGAGTAAGCTGTAACACACACTGGAGTAAGCTGTAACACACACTGGGGTAAGCTGTAACACATACTGGGGTAAGCTGTAACACACTGGGGTAAGTTGTAACACACTGGTGTAAGTTGTAACACACACTGGGGTAAGTTGTAACACACACTGGGGTAAGCTGTAACACACACTGGGGTAAGCTGTAACACACACTGGGGTAAGTTGTAACACATACTGCGGTAAGCTGTAACACACACTGGGGTAAGCTGTAACACACACTGGGGTAAGTTGTAACACACTGGTGTAAGTTGTAACACACACTGGGGTAAGCTGTAACACACACTGGGGTAAGCTGTAACACACACTGTGGTAAGTTATAACACATACTGGGTTAAGTTGTAACACACCCTGGGGTAAGTTGTAACACACACTGGTGTAAGCTGTAACACACACTGGGGTAAGTTGTAAAACACTGGTGTAAGTTGTAACACACACTGGGGTAAGTTGTAACACATGCTGGGGTAATTTGTAACACATACTGGGGTAAGCTGTAACACACTGGGGTAAGCTGTAACACACTGGGGTAAGTTGTAACACACACTAGGGTAAGTTGTAACACACTGGGGTAAGTTGTAACACACACTAGGGTAAGCTGTAACACACTGGGGTAAATTGTAACACACACTGGGGTAAGCTGTAACACACACTGGGGTAAGCTGTAACACACACTGTGGTAAGTTATAACACATACTGGGTTAAGTTGTAACACACCCTGGGGTAAGTTGTAACACACACTGGTGTAAGCTGTAACACACACTGGGGTAAGTTGTAAAACACTGGTGTAAGTTGTAACACACACTGGGGTAAGTTGTAACACATGCTGGGGTAATTTGTAACACATACTGGGGTAAGCTGTAACACACTGGGGTAAGCTGTAACACACTGGGGTAAGTTGTAACACACACTAGGGTAAGTTGTAACACACTGGGGTAAGTTGTAACACACACTAGGGTAAGCTGTAACACACTGGGGTAAATTGTAACACACACTGGGGTAAGTTGTAACACATACTGGGGTATGTGTTCTAACGAACATTTGCAAACAGCGTCGCAAACTTGTGTGGTTGCAACGACAGATCTCGACCTGTGGTTAGAAGCAGAGTTTCTTGTTTGCATGACATGTGGACTTAATAAATCCTTATTGTAACCCTCTGTAACGTAATGAAGGATCAGGGAAGAAGAAGGAGGCGGGAACCGGCGAACATTTAACAACTTTAATCAAAAATAAACAAACAAAATACAATGCCGGCGGCAGCCCCTCACGGCCGACTGCCGCCTACATACAAAACAAAACACAACATAAAATCCAGGCCTGGTCCTCTCTCATCTTGCACTGTCATCGCTCCTCCTTTTATGCTCCTGTCACTCCTCCATGAGACGAGACTGGTGTGGCGCACAGCTGACGCTCATTATCATTCGCCACCAGCCCGCTCTCACGGTCCCTCGCCTCGCCACATACCCCCAACGCCCTTCGCAGGCCGGGGGGCACTCCCGAGACTGCGCTCCACCCCCTCCTCCAGGGAGGGGGCGATCACGGCGGCCGCGGCACCTGGGGGTAAAACAGAGGCGAGAGAAACGGAGCCGGGAGCACGAGGAGCGACAGAACGAGAGAGGGGAGAGAGGAGAAAAAAAATCTGCTCCGGTTCCCGGACACACTGTCGCTCAGAAGAGAGGCTCTTCCTCGCGGTGCTGTAAGGGTGGATCCTCTACAGCGGTTCTGACTGCAGGGTTGCCGAATGACTAAAGAAACGTTATCAGCAAGATGATAGAAAACTGTACATTTCTCGTCTTTACCACCCACTGCAGCTTATACCAACGACGGAAATAAGCGCAGTTACAATAGCTAAACATGTGGGAGAGCGTGGCTATAATGTGACTATATTGTATTGCAATAGGTAACACTTCAAAGTCAATACCAAATCAAAACTAGTTAGCACATCATTTGTAGTTGAAAGAATTTAATGACAAAATCTAGTTATGGTTACACTTAAAATAGTTACAAAATAAATGTATGAGATGATGAAAACTTATACCATTAATCGTACCCAGCATGAATTTTACCTGAGAAAGAGAGAGAGAGAGGAGGAGAGAGAGAGAGAGAAAAACAAAGAAGAGAAGAGAGCAAAGGAAAGAAGAGCCAAAGAGAAGGCCCCCAAGAAGAGAGAGCCAGAGAAAAGAGAGACAGAGCAACAGTTACAATCTTCTTTTATCTATTCCTTGACCATGTGACTTAAACCCTAACGTGAGCCATTCAAACTGACCAATCAGACCAAACTTCCCCCACGGTGTTACAGGTGTGACACACATTTGGCCTACAGGCCTTCAGCGTTTCTTTGTCTTTAGGAAGCCCAAATGGCCCTCCTGGAGAGAGATGGGGGTTGAAAACAGTAAAGCAAATGTCTTTGTTCATTTTACAAAATCAAATATCTTTGATTATTTTCAATTCTTTCAGTGTTACAACTTACACCAGTGTGTGTTAAAACTTACACCAGTGTGTTACAACTTACCCCAGTGTGTTACAGCTTACCCCAGTATGTGTTACAAATTACCCCAGCATGTGTTACAACTTACACCAGTGTGTTACAACTTACACCAGTGTGTTACAACTTACACCAGTGTGTTACAACTTACACCAGTGTGTGTTACAGCTTACCCCAGTATGTGTTACAAATTACCCCAGCATGTGTTACAACTTACCCCAGTGTGTGTTACAACTTACCCCAGTGTGTGTTACAACTTACCCCAGTGTGTGTTACAACTTGCTATCGTTTCGTGAAACACCCACTGGTTCAACTATGTAACGACGGAACTTGTGATCATAGTTGGCTAACGATGCTTTTGGGAAAAGCACCCCTGGGCGATGATGCGGAAAATCGGCCGATTCTGATCCCTGGCCGGTCGATCGGTGCATCTCTAATTACAGGCCAAACTGCCCTTAAACAAACAAAAAAATGACAATGTGTGAGAAAACAGCAGTTCAGAAAGCAAAAGATCATAGCGATGTGGATTTGCACCAGCTCTGCAGTTCAGCACTGCAGTAAAGTTACGTCAGGTTTATTTATTAACAGCTTTCTGTATCAAACATGAAACAGGATCAGTGTCTCTTTTAATTAGAATTACAGCTTCAGTTTCTATTATACAACAGTTCTCCAGTGTTTTTATTCATGTCTGACCTTGACGGACTCAACAGAGGAAATTAACCAGAGAAGATTTACAGCTCAAAGAAGGCGGAGCCTCAGAGTCACACCCACCTGTATTACATCATCACCACGGACCAATGGTAGTTCGAAGGTGTTTACTAACCAGAGCGAACTTTTCCGCAAACTAAATTTAAATCAACAAACTTTGTTTGGGCCTGATTTTGTTCGAAATGACGTCGTTGTTGGATTTCACTTGAAATATGTCTGAGGTGTCTGTTTTAATTGCAACTGCTGTCCAACAACAAAACATGAGCACATCCTTCAGCAAGCACAGACAGAGCCCAACATAAAAATTCCCTGCGCTTCCAGTGACCTAACAGGTCAGTCTCTCTAAATGTCTTCCCGAGTCATTGACCCTGCAGATTTGGGCAGCTCCTCGCCGCGCAGCTGTTGGGGGTTTATTAGCAGGTCAAGAGGGTGTACATTTCTAACGATGATCCCCTTCTGTGGGATACTACATCACAGCCGAGGCATGCCAGGACGTGAGCCACGTCACGGCTGGAATTACATATTGATTGCTTGTTTGCCAGAGTCTTAACAACCTGCTCTGTCAACACAGGCGCTGGACGGTTGCGCCGTTTACCTGCTCTGGTAATGTAGACGGATGAGCGTGTAGAAACCGATGCTGCATTGCCGTGTGCTGATATCATGCAAAGTTCAGAAGATGCTACTGAGTGTCATGGCCTTATGGGGAGTGAGAGATGAGGTGCATGAATTCTGGCTGGATGTGTTACACACACGATTTTCTGACTTATGAAAATTGCATGCTCTGTATTGGGAATTATGACGTTCAGTTCTAAATCCGTGTAATATTTTAGAAGACTAAAATAAAGCCCCTCATCAGACCTGGTGGGTGGCGTAAAGTCTGCGTCTTTGGCAAAGGCATGCAAAGATGTACCGAGGTTAGCTCACTGTGAAAGAATGTGTGATTTATTCCCTACCCTTTTCTTCCCACATCTCCTGCCTACATCAGAGGAATGAGCCTGATCATCCCACCTGAAGCTCTTGCTTTAAGTTAAACGGGTATATTTGCTATGCAATGAACTATAGATCTGTATGTGTTTGATCACGGCTCTCTTTTGGAATAGCATATACTTCTCTGACTGTTTCTGCAGTATGTGATATGCACAGTATCTACATTTTATGTGACCTGTTTACTGTATTTGTCATGTGCAGTGTATGACAGAGCACATCACATGATTCAAATATTTAATTAATATTAAACTTAAGGGTAACACTTTATTTTGCAGTGTCCTTTACACATGTTACATGTACTTACCATAATAATAACAGTAAATTATGCATAATTACATAAGTATGCATCAGAGGACACCGTGGATGAATTTCATTTATGAAGGAAATGTGCCGAAGAATGTGGGTTAAATGTTCTATATTTGCACAAATCATTTTACGCATGACTGCTTCACCAGCGAGGGTCAGTAATGCTGGATTTGAGAGAGTTGTTTCTGAAGGACGGGTCAATACCAACGCTTCGTGCTCTAACTTCATATCAGAACACGTGAAGAAGGCACTTCATATTCTGTGAATGTTTGCAGATGTCCTTCTGAATTAGCTGAACACTGTACAGCTAACATGGCTAAAGTTAGCATTGTCTCTGACTGTATTCACAGAGACTAGCGCTGTGCCGTTAGTTTTATCCTGAAAATGCTCATAACGTTTTAACATCTGCGTAATTCATAAATGCACTTATTTATTATGCATTGTATAGTCAGGTGACGGACATGTTACATTCCCACACAAGCATCTATACAACAACTTATAGATGAACATGATGGTACATGCTAGTCGATGAGCTGAATCAACGTAACATCCACTAACCATTCAGAAATGTCCAGGTGCGTCTGAAAGTGTCAACCTCTTCCTGAATCTCTCGTCTGCGTCGACTCCGGTTCAAACATGTACAGCTGCTCCACAACTGGTTATTTCTGACATTTTGGCTGAGTGAGATTGGCCTGTTTTGTTGTTGACGTTGTATCCGAAGCTTGCGTAAAGGAGCCGCTGGAAAGGGGGCGGGGAGCAGCAGAAACTTTGAGCAGAAACTTCACAGACACATTTTGTTGACACCAGAGATTTATATTACATCTTGTGAAAAGGGGCGTAATATGTCCCCTTTAAAGGTGCAGTGTGTGAATTTTAACGGCATCTAGTGATGAGGTTGTGAATTGCACCTCCCATCACTCACCCCTCCCTTTCGAAGCACATAGAAGCTACGGTGGCTGACACAGGACAAAGATGTGGTCGTCTGAGACAGCAGAGAGTGACTAGCGCTCTGTAGAGAAGTTTGTCCATTTAGGGCCACTGTAGAAACATGGGGGTGCAAAATGGCGACTTCACTGTAAGGGACCCGCGGTGTGTGTAGATAGAAACGGCTCATTCTAAGGTAATAAACACATAACAGCTCATTATGTAAGGTCTTTATACTCCACTGAAAACATTGTTATGTATATTATATTGCATTTCTGTCAATAGATACTCAAAACCAAACAGAAACCAGAAACAGAAACCAAACCCTTACCCTATAGTAAGCACATGCTGTTAATATTACTCAGTACTTAAATATATAATTAGACTATAACAATGATAGCTTAAAATAAAGTGTAACCAATTTAAAAGTTATAATTGTATAATACAATTCTGGCCAATACACTCAAACTATATTTTACACACTTCAGTTAATAATCAAATTCCATTAAATTGAATTGAACAACCCTTAATCAATTATTCAATTAAAATGTGTAAGGATTAAATTAAATTAGATGGAATTCTTCTATTAATTAAAAAGCGTAAATCTAAAAAAAAAAAAAGTTTTTTTGAGTGTACTATTATGGTCAATAAATTGTGTCTAAATTAATTGTCTAAATAAATGAAAATTATAACGTACAGTATATTGTATGGATATTCATTTTGAGATTTGATAAAGGTTACATTTGAATATTTTTTAAATAATTTGATGTTAATTATGATGTTATTTATAGCTCATGTGATTAGCTGAAGATGGCAGCATACAGGTCACATGCGTCATAAATGCATCTGCATCTGGATAACTCTCAGATCTCTTTGTTTGAAGCATGCATTTCTGCGTATGCGTTTCAGCATACTGTGGGGTATTCAATAAGCTAGTTTTCCCTTCCGAACACAGCCAGATACTCCAAAAGAGCATGTCAGGCTCTTGAGCTCTCCAGCAGTTGCTAGGAAGACTGTGTGATGTTGGTCTACTGCCATCTAGAGCTCGTTAGAGCTTCTACATTCAGTTCTGCTAAGGAAGGAAAAAACATTCACGTGACAATTTTTTATTATTGCCCTCTGTTGCTGGGCAGCGTGTGTGTGCGTGTGCGCACGTGCGTGTGTGTGTGTGCGAATTAGCACCTGTGTTCCCTCAAGTCTGCACAGCACACATTCAGGCAATTATCATATTTCTCATTTTTAGAAGTGTGGATCAGTTTATAATTGCATGCAAAAGCATGGTGTGTGTCTGTAGGGTCTACATTAAGATCCCTGGCAGTCATCCAGCAGTCAGTGTCGTTGTTCCTGCATTAAAGATGTAGTATTCTCCCTCAACACTGAAACAGCGTACAGAAATAGCTACCTTACTCACACACCTATTTACAGCACTGCAGTCATACACACACACACACACACACACACACACACACACACACACAACTTTGGACTAACAGAAACGTGCAGGCAGGTCAGCAAAAAGGCCCTCAATTAAAATTGGTACATGACCCCGTCGGGTCCTAATTTGCTTTCTCGAGTTTCACTGATCTGGCAACCTGCGCAACCTTGAGAAATGTCACTGCACCATTGCAGCCGGCCAACAGGGAGAGGTGGTCGGAGAGAAACGCAAGGTTGAAGCTTGGTATATAACAAACAAACAACACTTAAAGGGACAGTTCAATCAAAAATTAACATTCTGTCATTGTTTACTTGCTCTTGCATGCCAAACACAAAAGAAGATATTTTGAAAAACAACTTTGGACCCCATTGATAATAATTGTATGGGGGAAATGCTGTGAGGCATTTTTCAAAATATCCTCTTTTGACAAGACTTGAGGTGATTAAATGGTGACAGCTCAAGTTGTTCACTCGAATTCGCTGCACCTTTTATTCGGCAGTTTAATCAAAGGTTTTGTCCCTTTATGTACGTTTACATTTGCATCTGTCATAGAGAAATGGACAAATAATGGATTCAGTCCATCCCATCATGATTTCAGTTTATGGATGATTAATGGCTAATGATTGGCAATGGATGTTTTTGTCTGGGAAACTTCGCTAAAGTTTCGTTAACGTAACCACATCATTATGCTGCAGTTTAACGAATGTTTTAGCACTTTACATATGTTTACATGTGCATCTGTCATAGAGAAACGGTCACATAATATATTAAATCTATCCTATTATGATTTCAGTATATGGATGATTAACAGCCAATGATTGGCTGACATGGACAGAAACTAATGATTGTTCTCCCGCTCAACACAGTTAGTCTGATTGTGTAAATCTGGTGTTGTTGATTTACCGCACAGAGTGCCATGTTTTACCATGCCTAATATGATCTCGCTCACTGCAGTGTGAACAAGTGTCTCATAGCAGCGCCGAGCCAACGCACAGAGTAGCATTATAACATCACTTTAACACACTCACATGTGTGTGATATGCTCTTGAGCCATGTGTCACTCGTGTCTCTCATTAGCAGTCGCTCCAGCGGCCTCGTTCTGCTCCACCCTGTTTCATACTACAGTAACTTTAATAAATCTTTAATACATTAGCTCATCCATGAATATGATTTCTGTCCGAGTCCCGTCGGATTCTGTTCCACCGGCTGTAGAGGTGAAGACAACAACATCCATGATTCCGCCAAATCAAGGCGTCATCAAACTACTACTTTGTTTTGTATAAGCGACCTCTAGTGGCCAAAAATTACATATTGTGCCTTTAATGAAGGTTTAAGCACTATATCCCTGGTTTATCAAGCAAGGCTTAAGCTAGTTCCAGACTAAAATGCATGTTTGAGATGTTTTAACTGAAAGCAACTTGTACTGTATATACACTATATTGCCAAAAGTATTGGGCCGCCCCTCCAAATCCCTGAGTTCAGGTGTTCAATCCCTTCATGGCCACAGGTGTATAAATCAAGCACTAGGCATGCAGACGCTTCTACACACATTTGTGAAAGAATGGCTCGCTCTCAGGAGCTCAGTGAACTCAAGCGTGGTACCGTGATAGGTTGCCACCTGTGCAATCCTGAAATTTCCTCACTACTAAATATTCCACGCTCAACTGTTAGTGGGATTATAACAAAGTGGAAACAATTGGGAACAACAGCAACTCAGCCACAAAGTGAAGACGTGTTCTCTGGAGTGACCAATCACGCTTCTCTGTCTGACAATCCCATAGACGAGTCTGAGTTTGGCGGTTGCCAGGAGAACAGGACTTGCCTGACTGCATTGTGCCAAGTGTAAAGTTTGGTGGAGGGGCGATTATGGGGTGGAGTTGTTTTTCAGGGGTTGGGCTTGGCCCCTTAGTTCCAGTGAAAGGAACTCTTAATGCTTCAGCATACCAAGACATTTTGGACCATTTCATGCTCCCAACTTTATGGGAACAGTTTGGGGACGGCCCCTTCCTGTCCCAACATGACTGCGCTCCAGTGCACAAAGCGTCGGTCCATAAAGACATGGATGAGCGAGTTTGGTGTGGAGGAACATGACTGGCCTGCACAGAGTCCTGACCTCATCCCGATAGAACACCTTTGGGATGAATTAGAGCGGAGACTGTGAGCCAGGCCTTCTGGGCCCAACATCAGTGCCTGACCTCACAAATGAGCTTCTAGAAGAATGGTCAAAAATTCCCATAAACACACTCCTAAACCTTGTGGAAAGCCTTCCCAGAAGAGTTGAAGCTGTTAGAGCTGCAAAGGGTGGGCCGACTCCTTATTAAACCCTACAGATTAATGAAGGCATCCCAAAACTTTTGGCAATATAGTGTATCTTAAAATATGTCAGTGCCATTGTTTTGTCTCAAGATACAAACCAGTAAGGTTTTTTTTTTTTTTTTTTCTAAGGCATGTTTATAAAAAATACTTAAATGCCCTAATTGAACTAAATCCTAATCCTGGCTTAGTCTAAACCCTATCTGTGAAACTGGACTGGATCTTTACATATGCATCTGAACATAATGTATTTGATCGCATGATGTCAAGTTGAGTGATTAATAGCTAATAATTGGAAATTGACCTTTTTTGTCCACACCTTTGTTCTGCAGATTAATGGGTTTAGCGCTATGAATCTAGAGAATTGGACAAATAATGGATTTAATCTATCCGGTCATGATTTCAATAGCCTATATGGATGAATGATTAACGGCTAATGACTGATGCATGATGTCAGCCATAATTAACGCTGATTGATTCAGGGACAAACCGAGTGTGATGATGTGCTAGCAGTGAGTCAACATGGACTTCCCAGTGACAGGACACAGATCACAGCCCATTACATAAGCAATGATGATGCCTATAGTAAGCAGAGAGGTTGGTTGAAAGCATCTACAGCTCCTTTGTTGATTGTAACACACACACACACACACACACACACACGCACCGCTCGCTGTTGTCCGGTAGGCGTAGGAGCTCTTCCCTCTGCGCGGTGCTGGCCCCATCGGTGGCCGCATAGTTGTCTGATGAGTCAGGAATGTGGTTGCATGCCTTACACATGAGCTATTACTGAACACAGGCCCCAGTAGAGCAAAGCCAGTGCGCTCATTCAGAGACGGGAGGGAGGGAGCGAGAGAGAGAGGGAGGAGGCGCAACATTAGAGAGGCAGGAGCGCTCAGAGCCAAAGTCAGAAGTGAAAAGGCACACGAGAGGAAAGAGTGCGGCTGCGGCGGCAGCTGAAACACAAAGGCCTTTTCATCCCCTTCTCTGCCTCTGATATCAGTGCTCATCTGAGCTCCGGGTGGATTGTGTAGATTTTCTGCAGGCTCTCCGCGTTGCCTGGATGCCCGTTGACTTGGTGATCCCTCCTTCACTGTGGACAGACATGCACGAGAGCGAGATGAGGCTGAAGATGCGCGTCAGGCGCATCAAGGAAGGGCGAGATCTGAGAGGTGAGCTGGAAAGAGATTTACTTGGAGAGTTGTGGGGTTTAGATGCATGCACCTTTTGGTTATTCATGATTCATCTGCCTTTAATTTGCACTTTGCCACTCTCTTAGTGTAGTTATGGGAGTGTGTGAGAATGCATCATGTGGGTTTCTGTATGTGTGTGCATATGCATGTGTATGGATATGCAAGTGTGTCTCCCATTCGCTCCATGTTATTGCATCTCGGTGATCTCCTTCTTATGTCTGGACATCGATGACAAGGGGCTTCAGGGTGTCAGGGGGATTTTTAGTTACCTGCTGTCATGCGTTTTGATCTTTGACTAAATTTAAATACATGACCATTCACTGTGAGCAAACTGAAAGTGAATGCAAACAGGAGGTCATTTCCTGAATACAAAAAGAAATAAATTTAAAAAAAGAAATAAAAGAAATACTGTAAAGTAAAATTTAAATAATATAACAATAACTATATTAGTGCATAATTATATTATATTATTAATGTAATAATGTATAATTATAAATACATTATATATGACAGAAATAAAAATGAAATATAAGAATTATATCTACTAAAATCAAATAATTATTAATTATTAATTATTTGAATATTGCATTAAATATTTAAATATAAATAACTTTTTTTAACTTTAAATATAACTATTAAATATATATATATATATATATATATATATATATATATATATATATATATATATATATATATATATATATATATATATATATATATATATATATATATATATATATATATATATATAGTGGAGATAAACCAACTCTTTCTTGAGCTCTCAGTCACTGATATTTTATTAATATTAATATATTTTTGTTTTATTTTTAATAAAAAAGGACAATTTTGGGTCTTACATATGTGTTATTTGATGAACTCCCTCTCTCACGTTTCTTATTTCGAGTTGCCAGTACATTGCGGGTGAAGATTTCAGCAGATTGTAATTGTCTATCATGCGCTGACATCCACAGCAGAAGTATGGAAACCTGATGACTGTGAGATTTGAAATATGACATTGTCATAGCATCAATCTGAATGTGTCCGAACTCGCTGGAGTATCATGTCCCCCTGAACAAATTTAGCATGCTTTTTGTAAGCTCCTGCTAAGCAAGGCCCTAAATACTACAGTTCTGTATTTAGTCCTCACACACACTCTCACACACACACACACACACACACATATTGTGGCAGATAATGCACATGTGATTTCATTTCAAACCACTTTGGTTTTTGAATAGCTTTTATATTAATACAGACTGCACAAATCAGAACAAAATTTAGTATATGATCTGCAAGTGAAGGCTTTGCTTTGAGTGTTTGAGTTTTCCAGCCTGTTAGTGTAACTCCTGCTCTCCATGCGAGGACATTTTGGGAGACTGATATCATTGAGATCTCCAGAGGGGGGATCTGTGGAGCTTTTTCCAAATCCAAATTCAGAAGCTGTAATATTTGTGGTCACTGAACAGACTTGAGCAGAATAATGACACTATTGTCCCTGTGGAGCTGCTTTACCGCTGAATTTGATTCATAATTGATGATTTATGCAACACTGACACTGTTATTTTGCTGTTTATTAATGTGAAGCGGCTCTGACACAATCTGCATTATATAAAGTGCTATATTATTGTGATTCGTTGAGGTTTAAATGAAAAAGAAATATGGTTCGAAAAATTAAGTTGAGCTAACTTAAAAAATAAGGCAACTTATCGCATTCAACTTTCTGAGTTAACTCAACTAATCCACTCCAGTTAAAATCAACTTAAATACTTTTGTTCATCTAATGAGTATTAGGTAATCTTTTGAACTTAAAACTTCTTGTCAAGTACTCATTTACCTATACTTAAAGTATTTAAGTTGATTTTAACTGAGTGGATTAGTTGAGTTAACTCAAAAATGTAATGTGATAAGTTGCCTTATTTTTTGAAGTTAGCTCAACTTTTTTTTTTTTTTTTTTTTTTTTTTACAGTGCATAAATAATTACAAAGAAACACATTGAATGAAATGTTACATTTTGAAGTAGAAAGATTTAGATAGTTTTTTTTTCCCATGTAAAACAGTCATGTAATTATTCCCATTCAAGCCACAGTGTCAGCTTTTTTCAATGCAAGCACATTTTGCATGTTTTCATGCAAAACTAAATGTATAATTGCACACTACACTAAAATCAATAATGAAGTCATTTTCATGAGCGCATTTGCTCCGCCCGTCTGTCCGACAGCCTCAGGACACGCTGACATCATGCATATGGAATGTCAGCCGTCAGGACGGCCAACCAGGTCTGCACTAATTCAGTTTGTGTCTATTTTTCTGTCCTCTCACATGCTTTTTTTCTGCATGGGCTGTGAGACTGGAAACTGGCTCTCACTTTGGGCTGTGATGTCATAAAGCAGGCTAATCAGTCCTGGGATGTTAAAACCTCATGTCAGAGCATGTTCGCCTCGTCTGGTGCCAGTGCACCGGGTGCTAGTCAAAACTTCTGGGGTGCATGTGTGTGTGTGTGTGTGTGTGTGTATCCTGAAGAAGCCTGTTGGCCACCCGCGTGTTGAGCAATGATGTCATCCTGCTTGGCGGTTGCTTTTAATAGCTGGAAACAGGCAGGCCTTGAGCTGGGCCTTAAAGGAACAGGCGCCCTGTTTTTAAACAAAGCACTTTGCTGATTTGAATATTCAGCTTGCTCTTTTATATAATCAAAACAAACTGAGAGAGTATTTTAGAACAACTTCCTGGTAGCTGGGTAAACCCGTCAGTGGCCCGAGGTTACACCGGTGTAATTTGAGTAACACTGGCACTTTTTTCCGTGACAAGACCGAGTCATGATGTCATCTGTGACTCATATGAACAGGTCTGTTTGGTTTATCTAATGGCCTTGCTGAATGATGTCATGTGAACATTACGCGGAAAAGTCCAGAACTCTCTCTCTCTCTCTCTCTCTGCTGTGAATGAGAGAGTAAACTGGGTTAGGGAATGGATGGATGAACAAATAAATGTGCTTTTGTGTCAACCTTCATAAGATAGATAGATAGATGGATGGATGGATGGATGGATGGATGGATGGATGATGGATGGATGGATGGATAAATGTGCCTTTGTGTCAACCTTCACATGCATCTAATTAGAGACTCTTACTTCATGCCTATGAGCTCATCTTATCCTTCATATTCAAACATTTTGTTTCTTTTGTCGCTATTCCCTCTTTCATAATACAGTCATTCTCTCCTCTTGATTTGCATGTGTCTGTATGTCTCAGACAAACGATCCAGGCAAACTCAAAGTGATGTCATCGCCTGTCTGTTGGCTTTTCCCGGAGCCTGAGGTCAAATTTCCAAGATTAGACGAGCGAGTGCTGATTCCAAACGGGCTAAACAAGCTACAGTTTCTTTATTTAATTTATGATCATTTGAAGAATTACACAATCACACTGTGAATATGAGGTCATCTGTGGCTAAAGCAAATAAAAGAGGCTTCATTAGAGAAATATTGAGGTCATTATTGGTGTGTTACGTACATATGAGGTGTGTGCAACTGTTTTTTATAGAGTGAACCTGTCTGTCAAGCTGCTTTGGAATGATATGTATTAACCCTTAAATGCATGTTTCGCCAGTCAGTCTTGCATATATTCGTATCTTTAGCGACCCGGATCTATATCTAACACTCATCACGATAACATAAAACTCTCCTGATATTAGAGTAGCAATTACAGAAGCATATTTTGTTATCTTTCTGAGCTTGGAAGGGTTCATCATCACTGTCCTCGTCAGAGCTCATTTCCCGGTACATTCAGCATGTGCCTCATATTCGCAACTCAGACATATTCTCAAAACTATCATTTCCAACATCTTCAAAACCAATATTTTGATCACTCACCAGATCCACCATCAAGTGACAGTGACACTGATATTTGATTGTTCAGTGCAGTAAATCTCTGAGCCATTTCAAGTCTTGCTGATGTTTCTTCTTATTCTTTTGTTTTCTGCCTGTGCTAAGTGTATCGTCACTTCATCAATGTGTATCAGACATCACCACCTTGTGGAAAAAAGGTGAATTGCACATATTCAGTCATTAAAGATTAAATTTTGTCATGCAGAAAAAAATATACTTACACTGTTACACACCTCGGGTCGTTTAAACAAAAAAATAATGGGAAAACAGGCATTTTTAAGATTTTTTTTAAATTATTTTTTTATTGTTATATTGTTTATAATTAATTGATTGTGGAATAGTAAAAAGGTTGATGTCTAACTTTAAAAAAACAAATGACGTCCCGGGTCAGTAAAGACTGTGTTTAAGGGTTGAGTAGAATATATTTAGAAAATTGAAAATTGAAAATTGAATTATTGTCTAGATGATATTTATTTATTAATTGTAGCAACGACATATCAAATCCCTTTTGGGGGTCATTGGCGTTAAACCATTCTCTAAGGCTTAGAAACTGGAATTTTTTCACAATGAAAGTGTGAGAGTGTGTGTGTGCTTCCTCTGAGATCTGGTTGGGTGTCAGTGTTCCTGTGGCCTGCCTCATTCCCACTGTGTGCTGCTGGGAGAGGAGATGAGATCATACAGGAAGCAGGAGAGCAGAGAAGCAGACACTGACACCCAATCTGCCTTGTAAAGTGGCATGGCTCGGCTTTCACCACTCCACTGGTTTTCTCATTTCCTTTTCAAAGAGGGGGTTCTCCGCTCTCGCAACCCAGCAGTAGTGTAGACCCATATTTGTTGGTTACAAAATGGTTTGCTTAAGTGAAAAAAGTAAACATTGGTTTAGAGGGTGTAAAAATATACCACAGTATTCTTCATCCTGGTGGAGGGTCATTACTGTACACCAACTGGATATGCTGTGTGGCTTTAGCAGAAGTGAAGCGACAGGATGTTTCTGCTGCGGCGGAAAGGCTTTATGGCCCCTGTGGAGTTTGTGTTTGGGGTTCATGTGTAATTCAGTCAGTTAGGATGTTTGGAAACCCCCTTCATTGTACTATTATTCCATTCTTACTGTAAGTAAATGAGTTTGCCACAAACTGTGTGTGTAAGAACAATGGGTCTCATTTACTATAACATTTTCATGAACGAATCGGCTTGCTCGAGTTGCCTCTGCATAAAGATGCAGAGTACAGCTGGCCAATCAGATGTCTGTAATCTGGGTCCATATTAAGGGTGTTTATTGTGGAAGCTTGTTTCTGCCACAGAATAATACATTTTAAAAGATAATTGCGACTTTTTTTGCGACTTCTCACAATTGAGTGATGTAAAGTCAGAATTGTGAGATATTGTGAGATTTAAAGATATAAAAAAATGTTTTGTGAGAAGTGTGTATAAATTCATATAATCCACTAGTGAATGAGACCCATACATGCACAAGAGGGGAGTAATATGAATTATGGTTGTTGCTATGTTGATTTGCCCTAAATGTGTTCGCATACGTGTGGTGCTGAATCAAATAAGATTATATTCATCTTTAAAGGGTTCTCTTCTTCTCTCTGCCCTTTCAGGTGGCTTTGCAGCTTTCTCATCCTGTTTTCCTGACCTGTGTGAGAGTAAACCAGCCACTATTCTACCTCTCAGCCTGTCCCAGCCCTGTTTACCTGTGGCCAACATCGGTCCTACCCGCATCCTGCCCCACCTGTACTTGGGCTCTCAGAGAGACGTCCTCAATAAGGTTGGTAGACCTCAAAAAAATTAACAATACTGGGGTTTTCAGAAGGGGAAACTCCATCAGAGTTGGCTAAACTTATACAGAAAATACAGTGCATAGAAAAGACAAATGCCTTACCATTTGCCCCAATAGCATATGGAAAAATTTGATTTTTATGACTTTACAAAAGAAGGAAAAAGAATCGAGAGATTGATTAAGTTGGTCAGAGGAGAGAAAGATGCTTTCAGTTCGTGCTGTGAAGACATAACAAATTCATGAGGCATCATCAGATAACCAGGAATAGTTTTCTTTTACCTGGAGGGGGTTTGTGCATACCTTGGATTGATTGAATCGTATCATGTCTCATCACTTACTTAGATAACAGGCAACTGAGTGCATTCCAGAAAATACTTTCATTGATGTTGGGTTGACTTAAATGTTAGCCCTGTCAAACTCACCACCAAAACATTTTTCCTTGACATATGATCTTTCTACATATTTCTCATTTACAAAAGCTTTGGCATGCATGACAAACTGACTCTGATACAGCTGGAATCTGATCAAGGAAGATGTCTGTTTTGTCTGTGGAATTCTTCGGAATTAGTCATGAACTTATGCAAAACTTCCATCTTTTAACAGGAACTGATGACTCAGAATGGAATCACATATGTTCTGAATGCCAGCAACACCTGTCCCAAACCTGACTTCATCAGCGACAAGCACTTCATGCGTATTCCCGTCAACGACAGCTACTGTGAGAAGCTGCTTCCTTGGTTGGACAAAACCAACGAGTTCATTGGTAAGAATGCCAGGCTATGTGGTTTGCTGAATTGGCGACTGAATATTCTAGATGGCAAGTTAGAAGTTAGAAGGTTTGAGGTTTGGTTAACGCATTAGCATTTGAGGGAGGTATGAGTGATGTCAGCATTTGAGGTGGGCAAATTAGATTACCTCATGCTTTGTGTGCAGTTTAACAGTGGAACTGCTTTTGACCAGTTTGCTGTTTCTCTCTGTCCACAGACAAAGCCAAGGTGTCAAACTGCAGAGTCATCGTCCATTGCTTGGCTGGCATATCTCGCTCTGCAACCATCGCCATTGCCTACATCATGAAAACTATGGGCCTGTCTTCAGATGATGCCTACAGGTAACCGCAGCTCTTTGGATGTTCAGATACTCAATGGACTGCCGAGACCAAGGCCCAAGGTTGTCTAGCTGGTGGAACAGCATCTTATTGTTCACTAACTACCCAGACAGCAATATAGTGTCGGCCCAGATCCGGGCCACATCTGGTACATGTGGATTTAATGCGTACCAGATGTGGGCTGAATCTGTGCTGAAGCTATGTTGCTGTGTGGGTAAAAAATGCTGTTTAGTAAGCCTGGTAAGAACACCCGCATCCCATGATGGTGACCAACATCCAAGTCCCAATGAAATATGGCATCTAGCATGTTGTGTTTTGGATCCAGGTCCCCATTAGGAGATGCTGGTATTATCAGAAAGTCTTCATTGGTCAACCATGCTGTTTACC
>CM031960.1:3208895-3211395 GCA_018749465.1 Paracanthobrama guichenoti | reverse complement strand
ACATCTGAAATTGGTTGTTTGTCATGTTTTAATGCATTATAGTTTCTAAAGGTGTATTATAACTGTGGTTACAATTATTCACGAGATCACAAATGCATTATAAAGTGCATTACAAGGCATAATTAATGCATTAAAATAACTGTATAATGCATAATACAGTACATAACGCCTTTAAATAAATGTTTCAAAGTTGTCTGATCTTTATTAATGTTCACAAAGAGTTATTTATACATCGTTCATTCAGCATTTCTTCTGAAACATTTTAGTTGGACGTTTGTCTAATGGTTTTAAAAGTTTCATGTTCAGAGAACATTCAAAAGGAACATTACCATAATGTTTGCAAAATGGAATGTTCTCAATGTTCAAAACGTTAAAAAAAGAGAACATTCAGAAATAATATTCTTAAAAACATATATATTTTTGCTGGGAATGCAAAATACTCATGTTGTATCTACTGTATATAATTATTTTCTATATATGTGTTGTGGAAGCTACTTTTAAACTAGCAACAGTTGATTAAACTTCAGTATTTAATCTACCTTAAAAACAGTTAGCTACTCTTCAAGTTAATACAAGTTATAAAACTGCCATGTGTTTTAAAGGTGCTGTATGTAAGTTTTTGACTGTACTAAAACATAAAAACATAATAACCATAATATGTCTGCAAATATTTAGGAAACATGCTAAATTCACATACTTGTTTCTCTGAAAAGCAATGCTACAGCCAGTTATTCTACTTCGAGTTCCGTGTCGTAATGTCTGTTTTTGTGTTGGTCTGTGCGATACCGCACGCTAGTTTACCCAATAGTGTTTCGACACCACAGGTTGCCAGTTGGTGGAAAACACAGCGTATTGTAGCCATGGAAGCCAGCGAACAAACTGGGTCAAAGATCACAGATTCTACCGGACCTAAAAGCCTAAGCATCCATCTAAAACTTACGTTAAAACACGGATAAATCAACTCATCAACTTGTAAGTCTCCTCGTCTTCCATTGTCAATTGTGCTGGTTCCTGTTGCGTGTCCTCAATCTGGCAACCCGTGTGAGCATCGAGGGGGGCGGGGCAAAGTATATTCTTAATTTAGACTGCAGTACCCATTTCAACCACTAGCTGTCATTCCTATATACAGCACCTTTAAAGGTGCAGTGTGTGAATTTTAACGGCATCTAGTGGTGAGGTTGTGAATTGCACCGCCCATCGATCACTCCTCCCTTTCGAAGCACATAGAAGCTACAGTGGCTGACACAGGACAAAGATGTGGTCGTCTGAGACAGCAGAGAGTGACTAGCGCTCTGTAGAGAAGTTTGTCCATTTAGGGCCACTGTAGAAACATGGCGGCACAAAATGGCGACTTCACTGTAAGGGACCCGCAGTGTGTGTAGATATAAACGGCTCATTCTAAGGTAATAAACACATAACAGCTCATTATGTAAGGTCTTTATACTCCACTGAAAACATTGTTATGTATATTATATTGCATTTCTGTCAATAGATCCTCATAAATATTACACACTGCACCTTTAATTAATTTAACTACAATGATCTCAGTTAAATACAATTGATATGCAACAGCTTAATCAATTTAATTAATAGCCATCCATAAAACTGGAGCATCTGAGCTGAATGAGACTCCCAGGTGCCATGAATCAGTGAAATGATTTTTAAAGGGATTCGTATGAGAGTTCATGTGAAAGAACCTCAGCAAAAGACATCAATGCGACTACCATATATATATATATATATATATATATATATATATATATATATATATATTAAGTCAGTAGCTTCTCTTTGAGTGCGTTACTCTGATCTGCACAGGGGTTTGCTGTCATCTTGCACTTTAATACTGACACCTAGTGGTGTGGATTCAGTGTGGGTTACTGAGGTGCACACACTCTATTAAGCTATGGCTAGTAAGCCATGATTCATTTATTCCACAAGCGTGTCCTACAAGAGGTTGTCCCATCTCAACATGGCGTCCTCCATGAGGTGACCTGCTCCACGTACAGTAATTATTTTGTATGTGTAAAATTATGTTCGAGAAAAATACAACTTTAATCTATGATGGTGTGTGTGTGAAGGCCTGTGAGTGAGAGAGCGTGTGAAGAAGCGATCAGGAGAACATTTGATTATATCCAGACGTGACACTGTGACGTGGAGCCCTGGCGCCCGGATCCAGACCCTCTATATGGAAACTGTTAAAGGATGATTGTGTCATCAGGACATTTTTCCCTTTCCATGATCTAGAGCAAGTGACTAATGCTGCTTTAAAAATAAACAATACTTCCCGTCCCACTTCTCTCCATCGCCCCTCCTCTAGACTTACACAAGAACTTCTGTTCCATAGACCAAGATCATTATTATAAACCAATACAAGCATTTTAAATGTCATTCATAATAATGACAAAAAAACACACAAGAAAATAACTTTAACTCAGATTAGATAAACAAAATTGTGTCGAGACAAACTTTAAATTGGCTTGAGAAAGCCGGACCAGCA
>CM031960.1:3171395-3203895 GCA_018749465.1 Paracanthobrama guichenoti | reverse complement strand
CTCATGAACCCCATCCCATCAGAGATGCAGGCTTCTGAACTGAGCGCTGACAACAGCTTGGGTTGTCCTTGTCCTCTTTAGTCCGGATGACATGGCGTCCCAGTTTTCCAAAAAAAACTTCAAATTTTGATTGGTCTGACCACAGAACAGTTTTCCACTTTGCCACAGTCCATTTTAAATGAGCCTTGGCCCAGAGCAAATGCCTGCGCTTCTGGATCATGTTTAGATATGGCTTCTTTTTTGACCTGTAGAGTTTTAGCCGGCAGCGGCGAATGGCACGGTGGATTGTGTTCACGACAATGTTTTCTGGAAGTATCCCTGAGCCCATGTTGTGATTTCCATTACAGTAGCATTCCTGTATGTGATGCAGTGCCGTCTAAGGGCCGGAGATCACGGGCATCCAGTATGGTTTTCCGGCCTTGACCCTTACGCACAGAGATTGTTCCAGATTCTCTGAATCTCTGGATGATATTATGCACTGTAGATGATGAGAACTTCAAACTCTTTGCAGTGTTTCTCTGAGAAACTCCTTTCTGATATTGCTGAATTGATTAACTGGTCAATCAGCGCGATCGACAAGATTTTCTCACTAAGGAAGGGTGCCCCGGGAGAACCCACCTGCCCGGACGGGACCTTTGCTGCAGGGTACGTGAGGGACGCATGGAACAACTGGCAAGTCCTGTGCCTGGAGGCTCTGTCCGTGGAGGATGCGGAAGATTTATACATGATTGGATTATTGATGGCGGGGTTCCTATTCTTTGGCTTTGGGATTGCCCTGACTTATCGGAAGATTGGTAAGACAGCTGCAAGCAAATTCACCCAGCCGCTGTCTGTGGAAATTAAAGAATGCTTCGGGGTTGTGTGTGACCGTCTGAAGGAATTAGATCAGAAAGTGATAGGAATTGAGGAACTGAACCGTAACAACGCAGTCCGGACTGCGGATACGCAGGGTAGAGTGGGCTCCATCAGGGGTCAGATCGGTGAACTTTTACGGACTGTAACCGGTCTGGCCATGAGGCTGGACGTAATGTCTAGGGAAACTGCACAGACTGGACGCGAATGCTGAGGACCAGATCTGATTGATTGATTATGATCCGGACAAATTACCGAAGATCATCAAATGGATTAAAAAATAATACATTGTATTTGCCTGACCTAATCAACTAGCCCAACGAACCTCACTTGGTCCCTATCTCGGTTGGGAGGTCAGCCGGGCAGCTGTCTGCTATCTTCCCCTGTGCACTGCCTTATCTCCCTTCAAGGACAAACCATAGAACTGAAATCGAAAACATCTGAAGTTATGGCTAACATTCTCACACAACACAATCTCAGACTCACTCGCACCATACATACCCGACCTTATTCCCTCCCCGCCCCATCCGTCTGCCTGTCTGTTATCTATCTCCTCTCCCACTCCATACAAAAAATCCCACCACGTGACCACGTGTACTGTGTCATGTTTATGTTTATGTTTATGTTTATGTTTTGTTGTGTTTGCTATGTAATGCTTGCTAAATTGCATTCTTGTATTTCTGGAGAGCGTAGGGCGGCGCCTGAATAATCGGCTGCGGCCCGGAGGCTTGCTCCAAACTTCATTTCGTTATACTGTACTTGTACCTGTACCTGTACTGTACTTGTGTAATGACAAATAAACTTCAACTTCAACTTCAACTCCAGTATGTTTGGCCGCAGCATTGGGGGAATTGGTGATCCTCTGCCCATCTTGACTTCTGAGAGACACTGCCACTCTGAGAGGCTCTTTTTATACCCAATTATGTTGCCAATTGACCTAATAAGTTGCAGATTGGTCCTCCAGCTGTTCCTTATATGCACATTTAACTTTTCCGGCCTCTTATTGCTCCCTGTCCCAACTTTTTTGGAATGTGTAGCTCTCATGAAATCCAAAATGAGCCAATATTTGGCATGACATTTCAAAATGTCTCACTTTCAACATTTGATATGTTATCTATATTCTATTGTGAATAAAATATAAGCTTATGAGATTTGTAAATTATTGCATTCCTTTTTTATTCACAATTTGTACAGTGTCCCAACTTTTTGTTTTCATTTTGTTTTGTTTTTGTCTTTTTCTTTTTGGTTTGTACATAGATCTGCTGTTAACATTTGAATTCCCTAGTGGTCTGGAGGTAGATTTTTTGTAAACCGTGTCAAAGGTTCAGGTTCTAATCCGCCCTCATATAGTTTTTTTTTTTTTTTTCTTCATTAAAATCAAACATGTTCATCAATGATTGTATATTAAGAGCAGGGATATGTTTGTGTGCATTTTGTTTTGGGATTTCACCGGAAAGAATAGAGTCTCCGTCATGGCATTAAGCGATAGATTGGCACGCTCGTCTGTGTGAAGACTGTGCACAAGCCAAAGAGAACCTAAACCCCGCCTACTTTGATTTGATTGGCCATCTGAATCATTTTGACACAGTAACCACCACAGGCGTTGAGGGGGACACCCACCCACCCCAATAATTAGAAATGGCCAAATTGTCCCCCACAATATTTGAAATTCCAGAAAGCTTATATCATTTCATTTCTACTATATTTTTATATTATTTAATTTACCTTTAAAGGGGTCATGAAGTGAGAAATCAACTTTTCATTCAGATTTTGATATATAAAAGGTCATGGTAATATAAGAATATCCTGTAAGTTTCAGAGCTGAAAACGTCCTTGTTAGTCAAAGAAAAGCTTTTATTGACGCCAGACCCAGCAAACGCTCGATCTGTGAATGTGCCCGGCTGTGACGTCAGCACCGCCTCAGCAGAAGAAGATCAACACCTGCTTCTGTAGCCCCGCCCACCGACTCCTGCCTGACATGACACAGGCCTACATAGAGCTAAACCGGATCCAGGGCTCACAAAATTTCAAAATGACTGGTAGCCCTTCGGGTAGGCACTCTTGAGATTTTGGTAGCCCGAAAAGAATTTAACTAGCCCAAATAAAAAAAGAGCCTCTTAACATTCTCTCTCTCTCTCTCTCTCTCTCTCTCTCTCTCTCTCTCTCTCTCTCTCTCTCTCTGTCTGTCTCTCTCTCTCTCTCTCTCTCTCTCTCTCTCTCTCTCTCTCTCTCTCTCTCTCTCTCTCTCTCTGTCTGTCTGTCTGTCTCTCTCTCTCTCTCTCTCTCTCTCTCTCTCTCTCTCTCTCTCTCTGTCTCTGTCTCTCTCTCTCTGTCTCTCTCTCTCTCTCTCTTCTCTCTCTCTGTCTCTCTCTCTCTCTCTCTCTCTCTCTCTCTCTCTCTCTCTCTCTCTCTCTCTCTCTCTCTCTGTCTCTCTCTCTCTGTCTCTGTCTCTCTCTCTCTCTCTCTCTCTCTCTCTCTGTCTCTCTCTCTGTCTCTCTGTCTTTCTCTCTCTCTCTCTCTCTCTCTCTCTCTCTCTGTCTCTCTCTCTCTCTCTCTCTCTCTCTCTGTCTCTGTCTCTGTCTCTCTGTCTCTGTCTCTCTCTCTCTCTCTCTCTCTCTCTCTCTGTCTGTCTCTCTCTCTCTCTCTCTCTCTCTCTCTCTGCCTTGCTAAGTTGCTAAGTTATTGAACAATATTTGTTAACACTTTACAATAAGGTTGTATTAGTTAACATGAACAACACATCTGTTCAGCATTAGTTAATCTGTGTTAATGTTAGTTCATAAAAATCCAGCTGTTCATGGTTTGTTCATGTTAGTTCACAGTGCATTAGCTAATGTTAGCAAGATTTAAATAATGCATTAATAAATGCCGAAATTTACATTAACAAAGTGCTTTATAAGTGCAGTTCATTAGTTCATGTTAACTAATGTAGTTAACTAATGAACCTTATTGTAAAGTGTTACCCAATATTTAATATTTTTAAATAAAATTTGTATTAATAGTTTTATATAATGACCACTAGGAGGTGTTCTAGACGTATTTTACCATGAAATAAGAGTTGTGTCTTTATCAAACAAACACAATAATGGTGTATCTCTCATCAATTAATTTGAATGTTATTTATTGTTTAGTACTTGGCCTGCCCGATCAGTGGATATAGATCCGTGCATCACTAAAGGCTGATTTATACCTCTGCGTCAGACCTGCGCCCTAGCCTCTACGCCGTGGGCTACGCGTCGATTTTCATTTATACTTCAACGACAGACCTGCGCCCTAGCCTCTACGGCGTGGGCTACGCGTCGATTTTCATTTATACTTCAACGACAGACCTGCGCCCTAGCCTCTACGCCGCGTGGGCTCTCCGCGCGTCGATTTTCATTTATACTTCAACGACAGACCTGCGCCCTAGCCTCTACGCCGTGGGCTACGCGTCGATTTTCATTTATACTTCAATGTCAGACCTGCGCCGTAACCTCTACGCCGTGGGCTACGCGTCGATTTTCATTTATACTTCAAAGTCAGACCTGCGCCTAGCCTCTCGCCCGTGGGCTACGCGTCGATTTTCATTTATACTTCAACGTCAGACCTGCGCCCTAGCCTCTACGCCGTGGGCTACGCGTTGATTTTCATTTAATATATAAATTTTCGATTTTCATTTATACTTCAACGTCAGACCTGCGCCTAGCTCTCACGCCGTGGGCTACTGCGTCGATTTTCATTTATACTTCAACGACAGACCTGCGCCGTAACCTCTCGCGCCGTGGGCTACGCGCGTCGATTTTCATTTATACTTCAACGTCAGACCTGCGCCTAGCTCTACGCCGTGGGCTGCGCGTCGATTTTCATTTATACTTCAACGTCAGACCTGCGCCAGAACCCCTACGCCGTGGGCTACGCGTCGATTTTCATTTATACTTCAACGACAGACCTGCGCCGTAACCTCTACGCCGTGGGCTCTGGCGTCGATTTTCATTTATACTTTAACGTCAGATCTGCGCCCTAGCCTCTACGCCGTGGGCTACGCATCGATTTTCATTTATACTTCAACGACAGACCTGCGCCCTAGCCTCTACGCCGTGGGCTACGCGCCAATTTTCATTTATACTTCAACGACAGACCTGCGCGCGTAACCTCACGCCGTGGGCTACGCGTCGATTTTCATTTATACTTCAACGTCAGACCTGCGCCGTAACCTCTACGCCGTGGGCTACGCGTCGATTTTCATTTAATATATACATTTTCGATTTTCATTTATACTTCAACGTCAGACCTGCGCCCTAGCCTCTACGCCGTGGGCTACGCGTCGATTTTCATTTATACTTGACGACAGACCTGCGCTCGTAACCACCTCTACGCCGTGGGCTACGCGCGTCGATTTTCATTTATACTTCAACGTCAGACCTGCGCCCTAGCCTCTACGCCGTGGGCTACGCATCGATTTTCATTTATACTTCAACGTCAGACCTGCGCCCTAGCCTCTACCCGTGGGCTACGCGGCGATTTTCATTTATACTTCAACGTCAGACCTGCGCCCTAGCCTCTACGCCGTGGGCTACGCATCAATTTTAATTTATACTTCAACGACAGACCTGCGCCCTAGCCTCTACGCCGTGGGCTACGCGTTGATTTTCATTTAATATATACATTTTCGATTTTCATTTATACCTCAACGACAGACCTGCGCCCTAGCCTCTACGCCGTGGGCTACGCGTCGATTTTCATTTATACTTCAACGACAGACCTGCGCCGTAACCTCTACGCCGTGGGCTACGCGTCGATTTTCATTTATACTTCAACGACAGACCTGCGCCGTAACCTCTACGCCGTGGGCTACGCGTCGATTTTCATTTATACTTCAACGACAGACCTGCGCCGTAACCTCTACGCCGTGGGCTACGCGGCGTCGATTTTCATTTATACTTCAACGTCAGACCTGCGCCCTAGCCTCTACGCCGTGGGCTACGCATCGATTTTCATTTATACTTCAACGACAGACCTGCGCCGTAACCTCTACGCCGTGGGCTACGCGTCGATTTTCATTTGTACTTTAACGTCAGACCTGCGCCCTAGCCTCTACGCCGTGGGCTACGCGTCGATTTTCATTTATACTTCGGACGACAGACCTGCGCCGTAACCCTACGCCCGTGGGCTGCGCGTCGATTTTCATTTATACTTCAACGTCAGACCTGCGCCTAGCCTCTACGCCGTGGGCTACGATCGATTTTCATTTATACTTCAACGTCAGACCTGCGCGCCTCAGCCTCTACGCCGCGCCGTGGGCTGCGCGTCGATTTTCATTTATACTTCGACGACAGACCTGCGCCGTAACCTACGCCGTGGGCTACGCGTCGATTTTCATTTATACTTCAACGTCAGACCTGCGCTCTAGCTCTAGCCTCGCCGTGGGCTACGATCGATTTTCATTTATACTTCAACGTCAGACCTGCGCCTAGCTCTCGCGCGTGGGCTACGCGTCGATTTTCATTTATCGCCGACGACAGACCTGCGCCGTAACCTCTACGCCGTGGGCTACGCTGGCGTCGATTTTCATTTATACTTCAACGTCAGACCTGCGCCTAGCCTCTACGCGTGGGCTACGCATCGATTTTCATTTATACTTCAACGTCAGACCTGCGCCCTAGCCTCTACGCCGTGGGCTACGCATCAATTTTAATTTATACTTCAACGACAGACCTGCGCCCTAGCCTCTACGCCGTGGGCTACGCGTTGATTTTCATTTAATATATACATTTTCGATTTTCATTTATACCTCAACGACAGACCTGCGCCCTAGCCTCTACGCCGTGGGCTACGCGTCGATTTTCATTTATACTTCAACGACAGACCTGCGCGAAACCTCTACGCCGTGGGCTACGCGTCGATTTTCATTTATACTTCAACGACAGACCTGCGCGCCGTAACCTCTCGCCGTGGGCTCTGGCGTCGATTTTCATTTATACTTCAACGACAGACCTGCGCCGTAACCTCTCGCCCGTGGGCTACGCTGCGTCGATTTTCATTTATACTTCAACGTCAGACCTGCGCCCTAGCCTCTACGCCGTGGGCTACGCATCGATTTTCATTTATACTTCAACGACAGACCTGCGCCGTAACCTCTACGCGTGGGCTACGGCGTCGATTTTCATTTGTACTTTAACGTCAGACCTGCGCGCCTAGCCTCTCACGCGTGGGCTACGGCGTCGATTTTCATTTATACTTCAACGACAGACCTGCGCCCTAGCCTCTACGCCGTGGGCTCTGGCGCCAATTTTCATTTATACTTCAACGACAGACCTGCGCCGTAACCTCACGCCGTGGGCTCTGGCGTCGATTTTCATTTATACTTCAACGTCAGACCTGCGCCTAGCCTCTACGCCGTGGGCTACGCGATCGATTTTCATTTATACTTCAACGACAGACCTGCGCCCGTAACCTCTCTACGCCGTGGGCTACGCGTTGATTTTCATTTAATATATAAATTTTCGATTTTCATTTATACTTCAGCGTCAGACCTGCGCCGTAACCTCTACGCGTGGGCTGCGCGTTGATTTTCATTTAATATATAAATTTTCGATTTTCATTTATACTTCAATGACAGATCTGCGCCCTAGCCTCTACGCCGTGGGCTACGCATCGATTTTCATTTATACTTCAACGACAGACCTGCACCCTAGCCTCTACGCCGTGGGCTACGCGCCAATTTTCATTTATACTTCAACGACAGACCTGCGCCGTAACCTCTACGCCGTGGGCTACGCGTCGATTTTCATTTATACTTCAACGTCAGACCTGCGCGTAACCTCTCGCCGTGGGCTCTGGCGTCGATTTTCATTTAATATATACATTTTCGATTTTCATTTATACTTCAACGTCAGAC
Organism: Paracanthobrama guichenoti; assembly: GCA_018749465.1. Classification (NCBI taxonomy): domain Eukaryota; kingdom Metazoa; phylum Chordata; class Actinopteri; order Cypriniformes; family Gobionidae; genus Paracanthobrama; species Paracanthobrama guichenoti. Next base: position 3,196,166 of record CM031960.1, on the reverse strand, counting down.
CTGCGCCCTAGCCTCTCGCCGTGGGCTACGCTGCGTCGATTTTCATTTATACTTCAACGACAGACGTGCGCCCTAGCCTCTACGCCGTGGGCTACGCGCCGATTTTCATTTATACTTCAACGTCAGACCTGCGCCTAGCTCTCGCCGTGGGCTACGAGTCGATTTTCATTTATACTTCAACGTCAGACCTGCGCCCTAGCCTCTACGCCGTGGGCTACGCTGGCGATTTTCATTTATACTTCAACGTCAGACCTGCGCCTAGCTCTCACGCCCGTGGGCTACGCATCAATTTTAATTTATACTTCAACGACAGACCTGCGCCCTAGCCTCTACGCCGTGGGCTACGCGTTGATTTTCATTTAATATATACATTTTCGATTTTCATTTATACTTCAACGACAGACCTGCGCCCTAGCCTCTACGCCGTGGGCTACGCGTCGATTTTCATTTATACTTCAACGACAGACCTGCGCGCCGAACCTCTACGCCGTGGCTACGCTGCAGCGTCGATTTTCATTTATACTTCAACGACAGACCTGCGCCAGAACCTCACGCCGTGGGCTACACGTCGATTTTCATTTATACTTCAACGACAGACCTGCGCCGTAACCTCTACGCCGTGGGCTACGCGTCGATTTTCATTTATACTTCAACGACAGACCTGCGCCGTAACCTCGCGCCGTGGGCTACTGGCGTCAATTTTCATTTATACTTCAACGACAGACCTGCGCGTAACCTCACGCCGTGGGCTACGCGTCGATTTTCATTTATACTTCAACGTCAGACCTGCGCCCTAGCCTCTACGCCGTGGGCTACGCGTCGATTTTCATTTATACTTCAATGACAGACCTGCGCCGTAACCTCTACGCCGTGGGCTACGCGTTGATTTTCATTTAATATATAAATTTTCGATTTTCATTTATACTTCAACGTCAGACCTGCGCCGTAACCTCTACGCCGTGGGCTACGCGTTGATTTTCATTTAATATATAAATTTTCGATTTTCATTTATACTTCAATGACAGACCTGCGCCGTAACCTCTACGCCGTGGGCTACGCGTCGATTTTCATTTATACTTCAACGTCAGACCTGCGCTCTAGCTCTCGCGCCGTGGGTGAGCGCTGGCGTCGATTTTCATTTATACTTCAACGACAGACCTGCGCCGTAACCTCGCGCGTGGGCTGCTGCGTTGATTTTCATTTAATATATACATTTTCGATTTTCATTTATACTTCAACGACAGACCTGCGCCCTAGCCTCTACGCCGTGGGCTACGCGTCGATTTTCATTTATACTTCAACGACAGACCTGCGCCGTAACCTCACGCCGTGGGCTACGGCGTCGATTTTCATTTATACTTCAACGACAGACCTGCGCCGTAACCTCTACGCCGTGGGGCTACGCGCGTCGATTTTCATTTATACTTCAACGACAGACCTGCGCCAGAATCTCCACGCCCGTGGGCTCTGGCGTCGATTTTCATTTATACTTCAACGACAGACCTGCGCGCCGTAACCTCTACGCCGTGGGCGCAGCGTCGATTTTCATTTATACTTCAACGACAGACCTGCGCGCCGTAACCTCACGCCGTGGGCTCTGGCGTCGATTTTCATTTATACTTCAGCGACAGACCTGCGCCGTAACCTCACGCCGTGGGCTGCGCGTCGATTTTCATTTATACTTCAACGTCAGACCTGCGCCTAGCCTCTACGCCGTGGGCTCTGGCGTCGATTTTCATTTATACTTCAACGACAGACCTGCGCCGTAACCTCGCGCCGTGGGCTGCGCGTTGATTTTCATTTAATATATAAATTTTCGATTTTCATTTATACTTCAACGTCAGACCTGCGCCGTAACCCTCGCCGTGGGCTACGCGTCGATTTTCATTTATACTTCAACGTCAGACCTGCGCCTAGCTCTACGCCCGTGGGGCTACGCGTCGATTTTCAGTTATACTTCAACGACAGACCTGCGCCGTAACCTCTACGCCGTGGGCTACGCGTTGATTTTCATTTAATATATACATTTTCGATTTTCATTTATACTTCAACGTCAGACCTGCGCCGTAACCTCTACGCCCGTGGGCTACGCGTCGATTTTCATTTATACTTCAATGTCAGACCTGCGCCCTAGCCTCTATGCCGTGGGCTACGCGTCAATTTTCATTTATACTTCAACGACAGACCTGCGCCGTAACCTCTACGCCGTGGGCTACGCGTCAATTTTCATTTGTACATTAACGTCAGACCTGCGCCCTAGCCTCTACGCCGTGGGCTACGCGTCAATTTTCATTTATACTTCAACGACCGACCTGCGCCCTAGCTTCTACGCCGTGGGCTACGCGCCAATTTTCATTTATACTTCAACGACAGACCTGCGCCGTAACCTCACGCCGGCTACGCTGCGTCGATTTTCATTTATACTTCAACGTCAGACCTGCGCCTAGCCTCTACGCCGTTCACTTATCTCACAAATCCTAGCTACTACTGCTGCTGCGTAAATTTTCATTTATACTTCAACGACAGACCTGCGCCGGAACCTCTACGCCGTGGGCTACGCGTCGATTTTCATTTATACTTTAACGTCAGACCTGCGCCCTAGCCTCTACGCCGTGGCTACGCTGGCGTCGATTTTCATTTATACTTCAACGACAGACCTGCGCGCCTAGCCTCTCGCCCGTGGGCTCTGGCGCCAATTTTCATTTATACTTCAACGACAGACCTGCGCCGTAACCTCTACGCCGTGGGCTACGCGTCGATTTTCATTTATACTTCAACGTCAGACCTGCGCCCTAGCCTCTACACCGTGGGCTACGCGTCGATTTTCATTTAATATATACATTTTCGATTTTCATTTATACTTCAACGTCAGACCTTCGCCCTAGCCTCTACGCCGTGGGCTACGCGTCGATTTTCATTTATACTTCAACGTCAGACCTGCGCCCTAGCCTCTACACCGTGGGCTACGCGTCGATTTTCATTTAATATATACATTTTCGATTTTCATTTATACTTCAACGTCAGACCTTCGCCCTAGCCTCTACGCCGGGGGCTACACGTCTATTTTCATTTATACTTCAACGACAGACCTGCGCCGTAACCTCTACGCCGTGGGCTACGCGTCGATTTTCATTTATACTTCAACGTCAGACCTGCGCCCTAGCCTCTACGCCGTGGGCTACGCGTCGATTTTCATTTATACTTCAATGTCAGACCTGCGCCCTAGCCTCTACGCCGCTACTCTGGCGTCAATTTTCATTTATACTTCAACGACAGACCTGCGCCCTAGCCTCTACGCCGTGGGCTACGCGTTGATTTTCATTTAATATATACATTTTCGATTTTCATTTATACTTCAACGTCAGACCTGCGCCGTAACCTCTACACCGTGGGCTACGGCGTCGATTTTCATTTATACTTCAACGACAGACCTGCGCCCGTAACCCTCACGCCGTGGGCTACGCGTCGATTTTCATTTATACTTCAACGTCAGACCTGCGCTTCTAGCCTCTACGCGCCGTAGCTACGCATCAATTTTCATTTATACTTCAACGACAGACCTGCGCCTAGCCTCACGCCGTGGGCTACGCGTTGATTTTCATTTAATATATAAATTTTCGATTTTCATTTATACTTCAACGACAGACCTGCGCCCTAGCTCTCACGCCGGCTACGCGTCGATTTTCATTTATACTTCAACGACAGACCTGCGCCGTAACTCTCACGCCGTGGGCTACGCTGCGTCGATTTTCATTTATACTTCAACGTCAGACCTGCGCCTAGCTCTACGCCGTGGGCTCTGCTGCGTCGATTTTCATTTATACTTCAATGACAGACCTGCGCCGTAACCTCTCACGCCGTGGGCTACGCGTTGATTTTCATTTAATATATAAATTTTCGATTTTCATTTATACTTCAACGTCAGACCTGCGCCGTAACCTCTACACCGTGGGCTACGCGTTGATTTTCATTTATACTTCAACGTCAGACCTGCGCCCTAGCCTCTCACGCGCCGTGGGCTGCTGCGTCGATTTTCATTTATACTTCAACGACAGACCTGCGCCGTAACCTCACGCCGTGGGCTCTGCGTTGATTTTCATTTAATATATAAATTTTCGATTTTCATTTATACTTCAACGACAGACCTGCGCCCGTAACCTCTACGCCCGTGGGCTCTGGCGTCGATTTTCATTTATACTTCAACGTCAGACCTGCGCCCTAGCCTCTACGCCGTGGGCTACGCGTCGATTTTCATTTATACTTCAATGACAGACCTGCGCCGTAACCTCTACGCCGTGGGCTACGCGTTGATTTTCATTTAATATATAAATTTTCGATTTTCATTTATACTTCAACGTCAGACCTGCGCCGTAACCTCTACACCGTGGGCTACGCGTTGATTTTCATTTATACTTCAACGTCAGACCTGCGCCCTAGCCTCTACGCCGTGGCTACGCTGCGTCGATTTTCATTTATACTTCAACGACAGACCTGCGCCGTAACCTCTACGCCGTGGGCTACGCGTTGATTTTCATTTAATATATAAATTTTCGATTTTCATTTATACTTCAACGACAGACCTGCGCCGTAACCTCTACGCCGTGGGCTACGCGTCGATTTTCATTTATACTTCAACGTCAGACCTGCGCCCTAGCCTCTACGCCGTGGGATACGCGTCGATTTTCATTTATACTTCAACGTCAGACCTGCGCGCCAGACCCTCTACGCCGTGGGCTACGCGTCGATTTTCATTTATACTTCAATGTCAGACCTGCGCCCTAGCCTCTACGCCGTGGGCTACGCGTCAATTTTCATTTATACTTCAACGACAGACCTGCGCCGTAACCTCTACGCCGTGGGCTACGCGTCGATTTTCATTTGTACTTTAACGTCAGACCTGCGCCCTAGCCTCTACGCCGTGGGCTACGGCTACGTCGATTTTCATTTATACTTCAACGACAGACCTGCGCCCTAGCCTCTACGCCTGTGGCTACGCGCCAATTTTCATTTATACTTCAACGACAGACCTGCGCCGTAACCTCTACGCTGTGGGCTACGCGTCGATTTTCATTTATACTTCAACGTCAGACCTGCGCCCTAGCCTCTACGCCGTGGGCTACGCGTACATTTTCATTTATACTTCAACGACAGACCTGCGCCGTAACCTCTACGCCCGGGCTGCGCGTCGATTTTCATTTATACTTTAACGTCAGACCTGCGCTCTAGCCTCTCACGCCGTGGGCTGCTGGCGTCGATTTTCATTTATACTTCAACGACAGACCTGCACCCTAGCCTCTACGCCGTGGGCTACGCACCAATTTTCATTTATACTTCAACGACAGACCTGCGCCGTAACCTCTAGGCCGTGGGCTACACGTCGATTTTCATTTATACTTCAACGTCAGTCCTGCGCCTCAGCCTCTACGCCGTGGGCTGCTGGCGTCGATTTTCATTTAATATATACATTTTCGATTTTCATTTATACTTCAACGTCAGACCTTCGCCCTAGCCTCTACGCCGTGGGCTACGCGTCGATTTTCATTTATACTTCAACGACAGACCTGCGCCGTAACCTCTACGCCGTGGGCTACGCGTCGATTTTCATTTATACTTCAACGTCAGACCTGCGCTTCTAGCTCTCACGCCGTGGGCTACGCGTCGATTTTCATTTATACTTCAACGTCAGACCTGCGCCCTAGCCTCTACGCCGTGGGCTACGCATCAATCTTCATTTATACTTCAACGACAGACCTGCGCCCTAGCCTCTACGCCGTGGGCTACGCGTTGATTTTCATTTAATATATACATTTTCGATTTTCATTTATACTTCAACGACAGACCTGCGCCCTAGCTCTCACGCCGTGGGCTACGCGTCGATTTTCATTTATACTTCAACGACAGACCTGCGCCGTAACCTCACGCCCGTGGGCTACGCGTCGATTTTCATTTGTACTTTAACGTCAGACCTGCGCCCTAGCCTCTACGCCGTGGGCTACGCGTCGATTTTCATTTATACTTCAACGACAGACCTGCGCCCTAGCCTCTACGCCGTGGGCTACGCGCCAATTTTCATTTATACTTCAACGACAGACCTGCGCCGTAACCTCTACGCTGTGGGCTACGCGTCGATTTTCATTTATACTTCAACGTCAGACCTGCGCCCTAGCCTCTACGCCGTGGGCTACGCGTACATTTTCATTTATACTTCAACGACAGACCTGCGCCGTAACCTCTACGCCGTGGGCTACGCGTCGATTTTCATTTATACTTTAACGTCAGACCTGCGCCCTAGCCTCTACGCCGTGGGCTACGCGTCGATTTTCATTTATACTTCAACGACAGACCTGCACCCTAGCCTCTACGCCGTGGGCTACGCACCAATTTTCATTTATACTTCAACGACAGACCTGCGCCGTAACCTCTAGGCCGTGGGCTACACGTCGATTTTCATTTATACTTCAACGTCAGTCCTGCGCCCTAGCCTCTACGCCGTGGGCTACGCGTCGATTTTCATTTAATATATACATTTTCGATTTTCATTTATACTTCAACGTCAGACCTTCGCCCTAGCCTCTACGCCGTGGGCTACGCGTCGATTTTCATTTATACTTCAACGACAGACCTGCGCCGTAACCTCTACGCCGTGGGCTACGCGTCGATTTTCATTTATACTTCAACGTCAGACCTGCGCGCCTAGCTCTCACGCCGTGGGCTACGCGTCGATTTTTCATTTATACTTCTGCGCCAGACCTGCGATTTTCATTTATACTTCCTCAGACCTCTCTAGCCTCGCGCCGTGGGCTACGATCAATCTTCATTTATACTTCAACGACAGACCTGCGCCTCTAGCCTCTCGCCGTGGGCTACGCGTTGATTTTCATTTAATATATACATTTTCGATTTTCATTTATACTTCAACGACAGACCTGCGCCCTAGCCTCTACGCCGTGGGCTACGCGTCGATTTTCATTTATACTTCAACGACAGACCTGCGCCGTAACCTCTACGCCGTGGGCTACGCGTCGATTTTCATTTATACTTCAACGACAGACCTGCGCCGTAACCTCTACGCCGTGGGCTACGCGTCGATTTTAATTTATACTTCAACGACAGACCTGCGCCGTAACCTCTACGCCCGTGGGCTGCGCGTCGATTTTAATTTATACTTCAACGTCAGACCTGCGCCCTAGCTCTACGCGTGGGCTACGCTGGCGTCGATTTTCATTTAATATATACATTTCCGATTTTCATTTATACTTCAACGACAGACGTGCGCCCTAGCCTCTACGCCGTGGGCTACGCGTCGATTTTCATTTATACTTCAACGACAGACCTGCGCCGTAACCTCTACGCCGTGGGCTACGCGTCGATTTTCATTTATACTTCAACGTCAGACCTGCGCCCTAGCCTCTACGCCGTGGGCTACGCGCCGATTTTCATTTATACTTCAACGTCAGACCTGCGCCTAGCCTCTACGCCGTGGGCTCGCTGGCGTCGATCGATTTTCATTTATACTTCAACGTCAGACCTGCGCCCTAGCCTCTACGCCGTGGGCTATGCATCAATTTTCATTTATACTTCAACGACAGACCTGCGCCCTAGCCTCTACGCCGTGGGCTACGCGTTGATTTTCATTTAATATATACATTTTCGATTTTCATTTATACTTCAACGACAGACCTGCGCGCCTAGCCTCTCACGCGCCGTGGGCTACGCTGCGTCGATTTTCATTTATACTTCAACGTCAGACCTGCGCCCTAGCCTCTACGCCGTGGGCTACGCATCAATTTTCATTTATACTTCAACGACAGACCTGCGCTTCTAGCCTCTACGCGCGTGGGGCTGCGTTGATTTTCATTTAATATATACATTTTCGATTTTCATTTATACTTCAACGACAGACCTGCGCCTAGCCTCACGCCGTGGGCTACGGCGTCGATTTTCATTTATACTTCAACGACAGACCTGCGCCGTAACCTCTACGCCGTGGGCTACGCGTCGATTTTCATTTATAAATGAAAATCGAAAATGTATATATTAAATGAAAATCGACGCGTAGCCCACAGCGTAGAGGCTAGGGCGCAGGTCTGTCGCTGAAGTATAAATGAAAATCGACGCAGAGCCCACGGCGAGAGGTTAGGCGCAGGTCTGTCGCTGAAGTATAAATGAAAATCGACGCGCAGCCCACGCGCTGAGGCTAGGGCGAGGTCTGTTACGAAAATCGCGCACGGCGTAGGAGGTTACGCGCAAGTCAGACGTTGAAGTATAAATGAAAATCGACGCGTAGCCCACGGCGTAGAGGTTACGGCGCAGGTCAGACGTTGAAGTATAAATGAAAATCGACGCGTAGCCCACGGCGTAGAGGTTACGGCGCAGGTCAGACGTTGAAGTATAAATGAAAATCGACGCGTAGCCCACGGCGTAGAGGCTAGGGCGCAGGTCTGTCTTGTTGACTTGTGTACTGACATTATCCCAAATGTTTCCAGGAATGTTTAAATCCAGAGAAATAAGCGATTTTAACCAGGTCACGGAGCGTGTGTCTTGAGTGGGCAGAGCTTTTATTCTGCCGCGAGCGCTTCCGCTTCTTCCACTCATGCGTGTGTGTGTTTGATCATATCACACACATGTGAGTGTGTTAAAGTGATGTTATAATGCTACTCTGTGCGTTGGCTCTGCGCTACTATGAGACACTTGTTCACACTGCAGTGAGCGAGATCATATTAGGCATGGTAAAACATGGCACTCTGTGCGGTAAATCAACAACACCAGATTTACACAATCAGACTAACTGTGTTGAGCTGGAGAACAATCATTAGTTTCTGTCCATCAATGATCCAAACAGTGTCTAATAAAACACATCAGATATTAAAGCGGCTTTGTGTTGCCATGGTTACTACACAATAACACCGGAGGGGAACGCGGGTATGATGTCACTGATTGGCGACACACGCTCCGTGACCTGGTTAAAATCGCTTATTTCTCTGGATTTAAACATTCCTGGAAACATTTGGGATAATGTCAGTACACAAGTCAACAAAATATATAACGCTGTTCTAGTGGTTTTTGGATATTTCAATATACAAAAATCTTACATGTTGTGCCTTTAAACAGACAGATTCTATGGGGCATTTTAAAGAATAGCTACTATCTGTATTTATTAGAGTATAGTAGGCCTATAGAATATTTGGTATCACCCAGACCATTTTACAGTTCATATTTCCAAAAAAAAAGAGAGACAAAAACACTGCTGAGGTGCGTCTTGCGCGGAACGCACAACGTCACGTCTGCGTGTAGTCCTCAACCATAAGGGAAAACTACATATCCCAGCATGCCTCGGTGAACCGACCACATCCCGGGAGAGAGGGGGTCGGCAATCGAACCTGTGTTTACTTCCGGATTTCCTGTATATGGCAGAGCTTGAAAACAGCCACTCCAGTTGCCCTACAAGCTCAGCAAGAGCCCCGTGCCCCGATCCGAGAACGTCTCCGGTGAAGCACGGCGCTTCGGTGACCGGAGAGCCGCCCTACAGCGGCACAGACGCGGAGAGATTAGCGCGGCTTTACACGACCATTGAAGGCAGAAAGTATCCTTCTGCCACCCTTCGCCAAACGTCAAAGTCAATGCGGTCCTTGATCAACGCGCCGGAGCTCATCCGCCTCTCATGCGCGTGTCATTAACGCACTTTCGTTCGGAAAACACCGGAGCCGGAGATTAAACCCCGCCGACAGCAGATCCACACTGTTAGCTCGGGCTACCCGGAGAAACACGCGAGGAGGACGGCAGCTCTAGCTGGATTTATCCCTTCCAATCATCATGGAGTGGTTAATGGGGTGAGTGTGTTTTCAGATCATTGTCCTAATTGACCCGATGATGTTCCCGAATCCCAGATCAACGGGGATTCTAAGAATGTTATTTTTGAATGTTCTCTGAACGTTCGAATTCGAACGCTGAAACATTCATTGTGTCATTCTGCAAACATTGTGTGAAATGTTACTTTTGACTGTTCTGAACGTTCTAAATCGACGGGGGTGGGGGGGGGTTTCTGATAAAATAATGTTTAAATTACGATGATTTTCTTCTGTGTGTGCTAAATTGAGAGAACCTTTGGTGTGTCAAAGTGTCGCCCGAAGCGCCATGCTCCAGGTGTGTCAGGTGCAGAAGCGCTTTCACATTCAGCCCATGGAGCGTTCACAGTAACCGTACAAGCGCGTTTGAGCTGATCGCGTGCCTGATTCTGTCATGTGACGGGCCTGCCTTCATCATCATCATCGTCCCCAAAATGTGAGGGAACCCCATCCTAAAATTTAAAATGCGTCTATCTTTTATAAACACCCAATTTAAACACTGGAAAATTAATATTATACATCTAAAAGTAGTTCCTTTTAAGTTGCATTATATATTTTTACTCATTATTGTAATGTTTTTTTATTTCTTATTTATTTCATTTAAATATAATTTTTATTTTGTATTAGTGCTGTCAAATCGATTAATCGTGATTGCATGTATATGTTTAAGAAACGTGTTAAATTAAAATATTTAATATAAAATATATACATTTTTAAATTTAAATTTTTAAAACGGACCACAAAACCAGTCACAAGGGTTTCATATATTCATACATTTAAAATCTGTAATCTGAGGGTGCAAACACATCTCAATATTGAGAAAATCTCCTTTAAAGTTGTCCAAATGAAGTCCTTAGCAATGCATATTACTACTAATAACACATTTATGATATATTTACGGTAGGACATTCACTAAATATCCTCATTGAACATGATCTTAATATCCTAATGATTTCTGGCACAAATTGTGCAAACACACTTTTATTTGGGATCCGATTAATCGATTTGACCGCACATTATTTTTATAATCAAACTGTGTATTTATATGACTTAATTGAATTAATTATGTTTTTATTTGAATCTTATTCTTTAAACGCGCGTTACAGTTTTCCTCTAACCTCTGTTACATACACACCCACATTATAACGCATCTGATGTATATCGATTGTACTTGTTTTTAATTATTAATAAACAGTTAGAAACCTCTTTGATTTCACTTGTCGTTATATAATATTTCTTGGTTATTAGTAAGTATTTCAATATTAATCACGTGTCCATTCCAGTTATTACATAACCTCTGTTACTATTTCTTTTGGATTTTATATTAAGTGTCTTTAACTCTTGTGGAACTTTTAAATGAATAATTTGATGCATGTTTTTATGTTGTACTTGAATTGAAAAAAACCCAACCTGCATGTGATTTATGTCTCAATAACGGCACATAAGTTAAATACTCCTAATATAAAGCTGGACTATTGCTTTTATAGTGGTTGAGCGGCTACTTTTTGCAGTGAATAATAAAAAGCTACTCCTGTCTAAGCAATTGCTACTTTTGGAAACTGGAATAGTTGCTACTAGTGACTGTTTGAGTATTTATTTGGAGCTGTAGAATGAATGGCAGTACTTAGTAATAGCAGAGCTGGGGAAAGATGTGAACAGGATTGTTGGTATCTTGCAGCTCTAGTTATATTTATCCCTGAAGTGCTTGATGTGGTGAGTGTGCATGACGAGGATCTTTCAGAGTTGTTTGTGCAAATCAGCTTGACAAATTTGTATTTTGTGACCGATCTAAACGCTCGCTGTTCCTGACATTTATTAAACCTGATGCAAGTCAAATTTGCGTACCGGCATGCGTCATACAAAGTGCACGGTCTGACTGTGCTATTAATAAAAGCGGTTGAGTTCTGATGTGTGCTTCCTGGATAGAGTCGACACGACATGCCATGTTCAGACTGTAACTGACTCAATAATGGCACTGATCACATGTCTGATTGTGCTGCATGACACACACGTGTGCGGTCTGAATCTCCTGCATGACACACGCGTGCGGTCTGAATCTCCTGCATGACACACGCGTGCGGTCTGAATCTCCTGCATGACACACGCGTGCGGTCTGATTCCGCTGCATGACACACGCGTGCGGTCTGATTCCGCTGCATGACACACACTGTGCGGTCTGATTCCGCTGCATGACACACACTGTGCGGTCTGATTCCCCTGCATGACACACTGCGCGCGGCTGTCTGATTCTGCATGACACACACACTGCGCGTCGCGGTCTGATTCCGCTGCATGACACACGCGTGCGGTCTGATTCCGCTGCATGACACACGCGTGCGGTCTGATTCCGCTGCATGACACACGCGTGCGCGTCTGATTCCGCTGCATGACACACACGCGTGCGTCTGATTCTGATTCCACGCTGCATGACACACGCGTGCGGTCTGATTCCGCTGCATGACACACACTGTGCGGTCTGATTCCTGCATGCACACACACACTGTGCGCGCTGCATGACACACGCTGCTGTCTGATTCCGCTGCATGACACACACTGTGCGGTCTGATTCCGCTGCATGACACACACGCGTGCTGTCTGATTCCGCTGCATGACACACGCGTGCTGTCTGATTCCGCTGCATGACACACGCGTGCTGTCTGATTCCGCTGCATGACACACACGCGTGCGGTCTGATTCCGCTGCATGACACGCGCGCGTGCGGTCTGATTCCGCTGCATGACACGCGTGCGGTCTGATTCCGCTGCATGACACACGCGTGCGGTCTGATTCCGCTGCATGACACACACTGTGCGGTCTGATTCCGCTGCATGACACACACTGTGCGGTCTGATTCCGCTGCATGACACACACTGTGCGGTCTGATTCCGCTGCATGATTCACACACACTGTGCGGTCTGATTCCGCTGCATGACACACACACTGTGCGGTCTGATTCCGCTGCATGACACACACGATTCCGCTGCGATTCCGCATGCTGCATGACACACACGCGCGCATGCGGTCTGATTCCGCTGCATGACACGCACGCGTGCGCATCTGATTCCGCTCTGATTCCGCTGCATGACACGCACGCGTGCGGTCTGATTCCGCTGCATGACACACACTGTGCGGTCTGATTCCGCTGCATGACACGCGCGGGCGGTCTGATTCCTTCAATTAAAATTTTCTGCTCATATTTTATTCTTTTGTACACGTGCTGTTTTTCTCTTCACTCTTCCTTCCGCGTTCTGCGCTTGCTTTTCCAAATGTTGCCGCTGGAGTTTCATGTAAATTAGGGCGGGCTGAAGCGTCACCATTGGTCCACTAGTTCTAGATTGACAGCTCCTCCTCTGGCCAATCAATCCAAGAGGGGAGTTGATGTCAACTTTTAAGAGCACATGAACATACATTTAAGATTTGTGCAATATAATTTTTAATGTGCTGAAGTTTTGATTCATGCTTTTTTTTTTTTATTAAATTTTTTTATGATTCACGCTTATTATATTTTGACCACTTTGTTTGCTATTTTATTATATTTTTACATGTTTTTAAATATTTTTTTTTTAATCCGTGAGTGCAATACTTTCGGCGGGAATTTAATCCCATCGTTTTTGACCTTTCTTTTGGTCTAACCTTCACCTGCAGAGAGACATCTGTGGAGGTGTCAAATGGCCATGCCGAGTTTTGCTTTCTGTGCTGACCTTACAACACAGAGAAAAGAGCTTTTCCACTCTCTGATGGACTGAGTCTTACAACTCCATTGACCACCATTGAATTATGTAATTGAAAGGATACTATGATCCAAAAGAATGTGTCGTGGTTTGGCTTTGTGATTCTAGCTCTTGAATGCTTTCAGATTGCTTGAATGTTGCACAACAATACCATAGAGTTTGATATGATGCACGGCTTCAACAACAAAAGATATGGGAAGAATATAGTTCCTTTATTGAGCCATAAAGTTATGGTGGCACATATCAAAGCGTTGGTCTCTTTTGACTTTGATTATTTTGCGACAAGGAAGCACGTTTGTGATATCAAAGGTCTGATTGGTTAGACTGGGTAAACCCAGCCTGATCTGATGGCGAATTGATTTCGCCCTGCAACTCAGTCTGGAAACCTGTACATTTTAATTTCTGCTGCTTCTGTTACACTTTTGCTGGAACCAATCACAGACAGGCTTATCCACCTGGTGCGCTATTGGCTGGTTTAACACGAGGACGGATGGCGAAGCGATGGGTCATTGCCCGTTGATCACGCCTCTTGTGATCTGATTGGTTGAAAGACTATACAATTGGGTACAGAGTCATTTGAACTATGACCGTTGATCACGCCTCTAGTGCAGTAGAAAATACAGAGCAGACTCCCCAGACCAATGTTCAATCTTGAATTGAGTTTGGTCTGGTGATAGCCAGACAAATAATCGCTAGCTGGTTGCATAAATTGGTTATTGGGAGTGATCTTGTCATTCTAGAGCAGGGGTGAGTTCACCTCCAACCCTGATCAAACACCGGGACCGGAATCAGCTAAACTTCTGCATTCTCGGCCTGGACCTGTGACTGGTCGGTCAGTCTCACGTTTCCGATTCCAAGCTGGTCCGTTTTGTTCGGCACAGGCAATAATGTCAGCTTCTCGCTCTCGCTCTCTCTCGTATTGCACATAATTGTACTAATTCGCACCAAAAGCTTGTGCACCACTGATCTATATAAGTGACGCGCACATAAAGCAGCTTGTCAGTACCAAAATGATTGGCTTACTGCGCTTAAATGGTCAAATACACTCAAAATGCTCGTCATGGGGAGCATTCAGTTAAACACAAGTCAGTTTTGGAAAGTAAATAGTTGAGAAAGATGACGCATGTTGTGTAACAGTATATTGGATCCGTGCATTCACTCTTAAAGTGACAGCAGCCTAATATTCCTGCTGCTGTCCGTCATGGTAATCAAAGAACAAGAGAGAAAATCACTCTCTGCTCTTGACTTTTTTTAACTTTTAATTGTAATTAATAAATTATATTTAATTTTTGCAGTGGTCTATCCAGTGTTATTTTACATTTGATTGCTATGATTTCTGTAGTGTGTATTACCAGAATACTAACCTACTGTTAGACCCACCTGAAAAGCTTAAAATCTCTTTATTCCATGCATTTATTTGTGCTGTTGTTTGCAATTAGTTTATTATTTTACTTGTACTTTTTTATGAAAATAAAATGTTGCATTGGGGAAAAAAAAAGTAGATTTTTGTTTGTATATGCTGTCAATTATAGAGTTCTTAGAAAATTGGTATCGACAGGCCCCGCTTGCAAAAAAAAAAAAAAATCAGAATCGGCAAAGAAAAGTGCATTCGGTGCATCTCTAGAACCAGCTAATTAAGATCTTCAGGAGCACTTGGATCTCCAGCAACAGGATTGGACACCCCTGATCGAGAGAGATTTTGATTGGACAAAAATCTCTACAGTGCAAGATGAGTCATCCATATTTCCAGTCAGTTTTCCTGTAAGTAAGAGACTTCAAATACATCTGTTAAAAGTTAATTGTGGAGTATACTAGCATATAGATGACCTCCAAGCCAAGAGGAATCGACTAAAACGAGCATTTAGGTTTGATTGTATGTTTTTTTAATGTGTTCACTCTGCTTTGGCCGGCATTACCGATAAGCTGAGGTGATATTAACTTTCAAAATCGCCTCAAGTTCTCCCTGTCTCGTAACGCAGAGCACATTGTGTTAGAAAGCGCAGTACTTTTGAGCATATCTGGTATGCGACCCGATGGCAGGTTTACATTCCTGCGTCAGCCCACATCGTCATTTGAAGGGTGACCGATAATGTCTGTGACGTGTCTTGTGGCTTTTCATTCACTGTCTCTAGACGGCGACGAGAGATGCATCCAACTGTGAATACCTTCAAAGGGTGTTTTGCTCTTAAGTTCTGTGTTTATAGTGGTCAGTCGTCAAATGGTGACAGTGAAGCATAACTAATCCTATTTTTATGGCGCAAACTAACTCCAATTATAACCCCAACACTGCATTCAGCATGCAGATCTATAAACTGTCCTTTCTCAACACTGCAGAAGTTGCTGTTTTTGTTCTTTAAAACCTTGCAAATAGCATTATGGCAACAGCTTTCCCAGCTGTAATACAGAAATAATTCCAAAGTTCATGTTTCCTGGTTTAGCAGGCATATTCAGGATCATAATGTGAGCTTGTCGTGCCCCGATACGTCGTCTCCACCTCCAGCAGCAGCAGCGAGGTGCAGAACAATCGCCTGTTTCAGAGCTCCTGGCACAGGATATTGACAGTCTATCAGTCGTTGGCGTCTCTAATGTAAGGGTGTGACTCCTCCGAACACAGGTTTGGGCAGTTCAGCACTCCTCAGGAAGAATGTGTGTAGGATGAATAGCAGATGTTAAGTAATCCTGAGACCTTCAGCATTTTTATTGATGATGGTATTTATGAAGATAAACAAATCTCATGAGTTGTGTCTGTGATTCCCAACTGGTTTAGCTTCAGGATTGAGTAGTGGTGACCCAACACAGTACTAAACTTGTTCAGCATACAAAAAATTCCTTACAATCAAACAGGGCTCAACATTAAAGGCACAATATGTAAGATTTTTGTATATTGAAATATCCAAAAACCACTAGAACAGCGTTATATATTTTGTTGACTTGTGTACTGATATTATCCCAAATGTTTCCAGGAATGTTTAAATCCAGAGAAATAAGCGATTTTAACCAGGTCACGGAGCATGTCAATGACATCATCCCCGCGTTCCCCTCCGGTGTTATTGTGTAGTAACCATGGCAACACAAAGCCGCTTTAATATCTGATGTGTTTTATTAGACACTGTTTGGATCATTGATGGACAGAAACTAATGATTGTTCTCCAGCTCAACACAGTTAGTCTGATTGTGTAAATCTGGTGTTGTTGATTTACCGCACAGAGTGCCATGTTTTACCATGCCTAATATGATCTCGCTCACTGCAGTGTGAACAAGTGTCTCATAGTAGCGCCGAGCCAACGCACAGAGTAGCATTATAACATCACTTTAACACACTCACATGTGTGTGATATGATCAAACACACACACGCATGAGTGGAAGAAGCGGAAGCGCTCGCGGCAGAATAAAAGCTCCGCCCAATCACGCCTTTGTGCTGAATAGGAGACCAATATGTAAATAAAAATTACATATTGTGGCTTTAAGGATTTTTACTTGCCCTTTACCACAGTTATTATTTTCATCGTTTTTGAAACCTTTAAACAATAAGGTTGTGATGTGACCAACATTTTCGATAGTAGTTTTTGCTATTTTAGTAGTATCACTGCTAATGTAAAACTCAAAATTATTAAGAGGATAGTTCACCCTAAAATGAAATCATCGTTTACTCACATTGATGTGGTGTTCTAATGCAGTAGGCCTATTCCATCCCTTCTTTTTCTGACCAAAAAGGATAGTCCTGCTTGCGCTTGTCCAAATAATATCAGTGAGAAGCGACCAGCATCAAGCTTAAAAAAGAAGCAAAAGTATGGCGAGTTTGGTGTGGAGGAACTTGACTCTTTATGCTTCAGCATACCAAGACATTTTGGACCATTTCATGCTCCCAACTTTGTGGGAACAGTTTGGGGACGGCCCCTTCCTGTCCCAACATGACTGTGCTCCAGTGCACAAAGCGTCGGTCCATAAAGACATGGATGAGCGAGTTTGGTGTGGAGGAACTTGACTGGCCTGCACAGAGTCCTGACCTCATCCCGATAGAACACCTTTGGGATGAATTAGAGTGGAGACTGCGAGCCAGGCCTTCTCGTCCAACATCAGTGCCTGACCTCACAAATGAGCTTCTAGAAGAATGGTCAAAAATTCCCATAAACACACTCCTAAACCTACGGATTAAGAATGGGATGGCATTAAAGTTCATGTGCATGTAAAGGCAGGCGTTCCAAAACTTTTGGCAATATAGTGTGTGTATGAAGACGACATGCTTCCAGTTGACCCTGATAGAAACTAGGCTTGATATTCTGCAGTTTGGGAGCGTTCAATTCCCAGCACAGCACCAGCAGAACGCCAGCGGTAGAGCTCGCCTCCTGTCCCACACCTCTTAGGGCTTGAATAATTGGGCTTGTGGAGGTAGTATTAGTTGAGAGCGAGAGTGACTGAAGGAATACCCTTGCTGCGTGTGTGTTTTCATGTGGATCAGATCTGTTGTCTGTTCTGCTCCGATGCTAGTCTGTGTAAGTGTGATGGGTATTAGTTGACAGTTTCTTCCACTAGCTGGAAAAAAACAAAGAGCTGTGCTTTGCCAAAGAAGGAAAAAGAGGCTGTGGCGCAGTGAGCAGACCGTAAGAGTCTATGCATCTTTACACATACCTGCTGAGAATGTATACGTTGTTGTCTAACACGTTTGCTTTATCTTTACCTTTGCTGTAGTGGATAGTGATGCACCAACTAAATGTTTACCAAAAACACAAAAACTGATATTTAAGTTTTCATTTAGCCTAAGACTGATGCTGTTCAGGGTGTCGTGTTCTCCGGGTATAAATTCAACCGGTCTTAGTAAAGTTCTTCGGCCACGAGCCGCCTCATAATTCAGCCGAACAAGTTGCATATTGGTACATTAGCATCCTTATTGGTCACGGTGAAGTGCATCTACACTGATCACGTTTATTTGTTGTAGCTCATCCATGTACAAAATCGATGCAACATTTCTCACCCCAAAAAAAAAAAGGTTTCATTCAATTAAATTTCGTCCGTCCGTTCCTTCCATTGATTCAATTAATTTGTTCCATTTGTTAAATTTGCATGTTTCATTTGTTCACGTAAGTCTGTTTGTTCCATTTAGGCCATTAGTCTGCTACACTTGTTTGACATGCGTGTTCCATTTGTCAAATGTCTGTTCTATTTGTTCAATTCACTTCTTCCAATGTATTAAAGTAGTTAGTTCTGTTCGTTTGGACCACTTGTTCCATTTGTTTGCTCATTCGTTCCATTAAGTCCGTTCAAATATTTCCGGTTGCTGAAATCACCATTTGAGACTGACATACATTTATTGAAGCCCTTCATTTTTATAAATTAAGTAAACGTCACTTAATCTTTCATGTAGTTTAAGTGAACAGTAAGTACTCTGCAAAAGCCAAAAATATCTGTGACCAAGTTGTAGTTCTGAAGCATGTTTCTCTGAGCTGATCTGAGTGTGTATGTGTGTGCAGGGCTCTGCCAATAGAGAACGGTTATGTGAATGAACTGCTTTAAGACTCACACTGGCTAAGATCAGTCTGTTTTATGGTCGAGCTGATAAACCAGGTTGTATGTTACATCAGCACTCCCTTAAGTAATGGCTTTGTGGAGTGTTTATAGTTGCTCTGTATCGCATGAATTGAAACTGAAAGTAACCCCTCCCGTTCCTTGTATATCCTCCTGAATGTGTTTGATGTACACGTTGGCAGCCTGAAGAACCATAATGTGCTGTATACGGCTTCACTTCCTATTTCTGCTGTAGAAAATGGATGTAACCACATACTTCCTTGTATCTAAAATAGAAGAAAAAACAGCCTTATCTGAGGTTGTGGTGAAGGCAAACAGCCTCTATCAGGTGTGTCTTTCCTCTCTGGCTTTTAGCATGTTTATTTTCAGAGGTAGTTTCTGAGAGTTTGACTGATTTCAGACTGAATCTCCAACAGGTTGGGATGCCCTTCATCAGTCAGTCTTTGCTGTCGAATCGGGTTGCCGTGAAGACCTTTTGAGTGTCTGTGTTTATGATATGACAATAGTTTCTCAAATGAAGGGGTAAAATCCAGAGCTTTCAGGATTCGTATTCAAAAAGTCTTTTTGCAGTTTAATATTCACAGACACTAGTCTATATCGCAATTTGATCTGTGTTCTGACCTGCTTTTTATGTATACATCAAAAAAATTGACATTCTGCGTACAGTATGTACAGTAAAATCTGCTTTTAAGACTGATTCCGTCCACGTTTTCTGCATCGTGGAAATCATAGGGCCGTAGGGATACACCCATATGAACATTTTGGCCAACACTGATAATTCTTTATATTTGAAAGCCGATAAATCTAAATCCATATTTTTATATAATTTTTGAGGGCCTGATTACAAAAATTAAAGTCTCCCCATTAAAAGCCATGTCCTAAAATATAATTGCATGTCGCCTATATGACAGTCTTGAGCTGCACGTTGCACTGAACTGTATTTTCCTTTCTGAAGTGATTTCAGTCATATTTCAAGCAATTCAAACCCATCATGGTGAACCGTGTGCATCTGAAGTGTCTGAAATAATGCATTAATATATCTGCCAAATGTTCTTATTGGGCAGATAACGATAACATTTAAAAAATAAACCTATATCGGCTGATACTGCTATGGTGTCCGATATATCATGCATCCCTAATAGTTTATTATGGAGCCATGTCGCTCGCATACGGAGACGTGCCGTCTCCTCTCTCTCAAGTGAGTTGGTGGCGTCCAGGCCTCTGCGTCACACATCCCTCCTCTCTCTGTTCTTGCATCTCTTGCTTCCCAGGTCGAAGTGACGTAACAGATGTAGCCTGCGGCCGTTGGTCGGGAACATGTGTCCCCTCTGCCAGGGCACGGATGAGGAGGAGATGAGAACGGCTCCGGCTTCCCTGCAGGCCCCGGCGCTTTTTATAGATCCCAGCCAGTTAAGCAGAGACTGAGAGAGTTTAAAGGAGGATGTTGGAGACGTTCACATTATTCTTCTCAAAATCACATACTGCACGCTAAGAGCTTGTTGTTGTCCTGTAGACAGGAAGCTGCTATCTTTAGATCAGGCCTCATGCGTTTCAATTAGGCTGCTGTCACACTTGGGCTGAAGTGGAGTTAGACCTGCACGATTAATCAAAATCAAACCCAAGTCACCGTATGGCTTAGTGCAATTCTGAAAAAGCAAAGGCTGCGATTTAATAAATTAAATGTATGCATTGCATGTTTCAGAGTGAAATGTCCATTGTTTATTACTTCATAGCCAAATTGGAAATATGGAATTATTTTAAGTGTGTTTTAATTCTAGATCATATGAAAATTCCAATTAAGGTCAGTTGATGTAAACGGTCAGAGTTGCGGGCGTGTAAACGGTCAGAGTTGCGGCGTAAACGGTAAGTTGCGGTCAGAGTTGCGGGCGTGTAAGCGGTCAGAGTTGCGGGCGTGTAAACGGTCAGAGTTGCGGGCGTGTAAACGGTCAGAGTTGCGGGCGTGTAAACGGTCAGAGTTGCGGGCGTGGAAACGGTCAGTGGGCGTGTAAACGGTCAGAGTTGCGGGCGTGTAAACGGTCAGAGTTGCGGGCGTGTAAATCGGCGTGTGAAAAACGGTCAGAGTTGCGGGCGTGTAAACGGTCAGAGTTGCGGGCGTGTAAACGGTCAGAGTTGCGGGCGTGTAAACGGTCAGAGTTGCGGGCGTGAAAACGGTCAGAGCGGCGGGCGTAAACGGTCAGAGTTGCGGGCGTGTAAACGGTCAGAGTTGCGGGCGTGTAAACGGTCAGAGTTGCGGGCGTGTAAACGGTCAGAGTTGCGGCAGAGTAAACGGTCAGAGTTGCGGCGAAAAAGGTCAGAGTTGCGGGCGTGTGAAAAAAGGTCAGAGTTGCGGGCGTGTGAAAAAAGGTCAGAGTTGCGGGCGTGTGAAAAAAGGTCAGAGTTGCGGGCGTGTAAATGGGCGTGTGAAAAAAGGTCAGAGTTGCGGGCGGGATATAAGGTCAGAGTTGCGGGCGTGTGAAGTCCAATTCTGAGGAAAAAAATTCAAAATTGCAACTTTTTATCTCACAATTATCTTTTTTCTTCTGTGGTGGAGACAAGCTTCCATGTCTGGCCCCTCTTGTATCTTTATACGTTGAAGTTTTGACTCCAAACTGTCATAGAATTGTCAACATAACAACCTCCAGATCAGAAGATGCGGCTTCTTTTTTTTTCCTCCCCATATTTTTGTCCCGTTGGATTTACCAACCTACTCCAGTCTATCTTCAAAAAGCAAACTTTATGGTGAGTTCAGAAAACTGCTTTCAAACCAAATATAGGAAATGAAATGTGGTGACAAACAGGTCCTCACCAAACGTGCTGGCGTATCTTTATCTTGCCGTTCTCCTTCCTCTCACGTGTTTTTCAGTTCCTTCTCTTTCTGATGACCTACATTGCATACACAGCTTGTGCAAGGGTGTTGCTTTCTTCCTTTTATATTTTTCTCTTCCTCCATTTGTTACTTTCACTTTTCTCGTCCTTCGTTTGCAAAACGGCTGGAATGGGTTACATCACCTTTTTAGGGTTTGCATACTTAAATGCAGTGAAGAAAATGCAAATGAAGCGTGTGAGAGAGAGGGATTCCTATTGAAGCTTGTCTTTTCCTTGTATGGAGCAGGAATGGGCTTTAGTTGGATTATGTTGGGTTTTATCAGCCGTCCTGCAGGCTTCCCCTACACCTCACAGATCAACGGTGAACATGTTTCATCTGAATCTACATCACTGAAGTATTTGAACTGCTGTAGCTCCGGTTCTGCAACGTTCTTCATGTTAGATCAAATTTGGTTCTGGGAACCGACGGGTCGTAAACCTACAAAGAGCTGCACGATTCTGGATCAACGGAGAATCACACGTTTTGATCATGAGATCATGATTATCCCACGATTCTGAATACACAAATCAACTAAATAACGTAATTTACTAGAGATTCTGACAAAATGCTAATTACTGCAGTCAATAAAAAAATAAATAATTTGATTTACAGATTTAAAAAAATCAGTTTGAGTGAATGATTCAATGACTCACTCATAAAGACTTCACTTCTTTCATTACTGGATGAATCAGCATTTTTGAACAAATCTTTTGAATGAATGATTCAATGACTCACTCATAAAGACTTCACTTCTTTCATTACTGGATGAATCAGCGTTTTTGAATGAATCGCTTGAGCGAATGATTCAATGACAAATGTATTTTTTTTAACAGTTGCTTGTTGCCAACTAGTTTACATTTCACTGCCGGTTGTATATTCTGTATAGAACTGTGTATGTGACAAGTAAAACTCTTGAATCTTGAATCTAGTGGTCAAATAACCACTAGTGTAATCGATATCCGTTATTTGAAGCGTTAAGTTACTTTCAAAAAGTGCTTTACTTTATTTGCATTGCTAACGTAGACATCAGTGTTTATATCCGAGCTATACACTTTTATCCCAGTACTTCTGGGATTAATTTGAATTACTGTAACACAGAATAATTCATACCTACATGACAACTGCTCTCTCTGGGTCAGCGGCATCCATCCATTTAACTTTGCTGGATGTCTCTCACACTCACGCACACTGTCAGAACTGTCTGCAGGAAGACTACCGCTGCGGTGTGTAAAGGCCAGCAAAGGTTGTGCATGTTGTTGACCTGTAGTAGCCTTCTCGCAGTTAGAACGGATAAGATTGAACAGAATAATCTCCTGTAAAATCACTTCTGAGCTGTTCAAGGATCAGCCGTTTCTCAGGGCAAGAGCACTTCTTTCACCAGTCGTGATCTGTCTTGCGTGAGTTTTTGGTCTTGATTCAAACATTTAAATGCGTATATAAAGCTTTTGTTAGGACAGAAAGCTGGTGTTTGTCATGCCTCATTCAGTTTGTTTTAAGCTTGTATTACTAATTTTCATAAATCTGGTATTGCGATTTAATTTGCTTACTAAAGATAGCAACCTGATATCAGTGGAAATCTATTATTTATCTCTCAGAAGAGACTTAACTTTTTCATGCAAAGGAAAAAAGGTGTTTTTGAGGTCTAAAATATTAACAATGTGTAACTAATAGCTCATTCAGAAGCAAGTATACATTTGTGCACATATTTGACCATTTTGAGCTTTATGATGCTTGGAAGCTTGCCATTTAAAATATGAATACTCACACCTAAGTTGTTCCAGATCCATAAGTCTTTTGTTTATCTTAATGTAGAGCTCATTATATATGGCAAACAGCTCAAATATTTGTTCTTGTGCCTCAACCAATCACATTTGAGCTTCCGTTGACCATATTTGGTGTGCTCTATGTATGGGCGTTGATCATGTTGATATGTGAATAAAAGGCTAAATAAATCTGTTCGTCATCATATAAAGCAATCGTATCTTTTCTGAAGAGTTGGATTAAACCTCTTGATTCTTATGGGTTACTTTTATGATGTCTTGGTGAACATTTTGAAGCGTCAAAGTGTAAATCACTTTCAGTGGAAGGGACTGAAAACGCTCAGGTGGGGATAAACAAAGCTTTTGAGTTTGAATTTGAATTTAAATCTCTCTTGGCTTTGTTGTAGATCATTGGGCATCACGTTGTGGTGTCTTGATCTGTCTCAAAAACAGTTTCATTAGGTTGTAGGATTAGTTCACTTCAAAATGAACATTTCCTGATCATGTCCTCACCCCCATATCATCAGATGTTCATGGCTTTCTTTCTTCAGTCGAAAAGAAATTAAGTTTTTTGAGGAAAACTTTCCAGGATTTTTCCCCGCATAATGGACTTGACCTTTCTGATGTGATGGCGTCATATGTCGTGTAACGAAGTCCGAAGTAGGCCTGGGCGATTATGGCTGAAACCTGTATCATGATATAAGTGTTTCATATCAGTCTATATCGAGAAAAATATATTACATTTAAAGATTTTTATTTTAAACTTAACCTTCCTCTGATTATAATCCCCTCAGTTATAAAGGAAAACACTCAAATAATTAATGTAGACATAAGGCTAAAATCACATTTAATTCTCATTTAATTTTTGATGTCTCAGCAGGTGCTCGTTGCAGCGTTGCATAATGGCTGTCTTCTGCATTCATGTAGATTTTAAATACCTTGTCCTTAGTCACCGTCTAAGTGTCTGTGGTGTTGGCACTGAATAATAGTGTTACATATGCCATACTTGACCTGGCTTGGGTTTGCAGCTCCTCTGAACTTGCAC
>CM031960.1:3158895-3166395 GCA_018749465.1 Paracanthobrama guichenoti | reverse complement strand
AGTCTGATAGATGAGTGTCTGTGTGTGTGTGTGTATGTGCGTGAGTCTGATAGATGAGTGTCTGTGTGTATGTGCGTGAGTCTGATAGATGAGTGTCTGTGTGTATGTGCGTGAGTCTGATAGATGAGTGTCTGTGTGTATGTGCGTGAGTCTGATAGATGAGTGTCTGTGTGTATGTGCGTGAGTCTGATAGATGAGTGTCTGTGTGTGTATGTGCGAGTCTGATAGATGAGTGTCTGTGTGTATGTGCGTGAGTCTGATAGATGAGTGTCTGTGTGTGTGCGTGAGTCTGATAGATGAGTGTCTGTGTATGTGCGTGAGTCTGATAGATGAGTGTCTCTGTGTGTATGTGCGAGTCTGATAGATGAGTGTCTGTGTGTGTGTATGTGCGTGAGTCTGATAGATGAGTGTCTGTGTGTGTGTGTGCGTGAGTCTGATAGATGAGTGTCTGTGTGTGTGTATGTGCGTGAGTCTGATAGATGAGTGTCTGTGTGTGTGTATGTGCGTGAGTCTGATAGATGAGTGTCTGTGTGTGTGTATGTGCGTGAGTCTGATAGATGAGTGTCTGTGTGTGTGTATGTGCGTGAGTCTGATAGATGAGTGTCTGTGCGTGAGTCTGATAGATGAGTGTCTGTGTGTGTGTGTGCGTGAGTCTGATAGATGAGTGTCTGTGTGTGTGTGCGTGAGTCTGATAGATGAGTGTCTGTGTGTATGTGCGTGAGTCTGATAGATGAGTGTCTGTGTGTATGTGCGTGAGTCTGATAGATGAGTGTCTGTGTGTATGTGCGTGAGTCTGATAGATGAGTGTCTGTGTGTATGTGCGTGAGTCTGATAGATGAGTGTCTGTGTGTATGTGCGTGAGTCTGATAGATGAGTGTCTGTGTGTGAGTCTGATAGATGAGTGTATGTGTGTGAGTCTGATAGATGAGTGTCTGTGTGTGTGTGTGTGCATGAGTCTGATAGATGAGTGTCTGTGTGTGTGTGTGTGCATGAGTCTGATAGATGAGTGTCTGTGTGTGTGTGTGTGCGTGAGTCTGATAGATGAGTGTCTGTGTGTGTGTGTGTGTGTGTGCGTGAGTCTGATAGATGAGTGTCTGTGTGTATGTGCGTGAGTCTGATAGATGAGTGTCTGTGTGTATGTGCGTGAGTCTGATAGATGAGTGTCTGTGTGTATGTGCGTGAGTCTGATAGATGAGTGTCTGTGTGTATGTGCGCGTGAGTCTGATAGATGAGTGTCTGTGTGTATGTGCGTGAGTCTGATAGATGAGTGTCTGTGTGTATGTGCGTGAGTCTGATAGATGAGTGTCTGTGTGTATGTGCGTGAGTCTGATAGATGAGTGTCTGTGTATGTGCGTGAGTCTGATAGATGAGTGTCTGTGTATGTGCGTGAGTCTGATAGATGAGTGTCTGTGTGTGTATGTGCGAGTCTGATAGATGAGTGTCTGTGTGTGTGTGTGCGTGAGTCTGATAGATGAGTGTCTGTGTGTGTGTGTGCGTGAGTCTGATAGATGAGTGTCTGTGTGTGTGTGTGTGTGCGTGAGTCTGATAGATGAGTGTGTGTGTGTATGTGCGTGAGTCTGATAGATGAGTGTCTGTGTGTGTGTATGTGCGTGAGTCTGATAGATGAGTGTCTGTGTGTGTATGTGTGTGAGTCTGATAGATGAGTGTGTGTGTGTTTCTGTGTGTGATTCTGATAGATGAGTGTCTGTGTGTGTGTGTGTGTGTGTGTGTGTGTGAGTCTGATAGATGAGTGTCTGTGTGTGAGTCTGATAGATGAGTGTCTGTGTGTGTATGTGTGTGAGTCTGATAGATGAGTGTCTGTGTGTGTGTGAGTCTGATAGATGAGTGTGTGTGTGTGTGTGTGTGTGTATGTGTGTGAGTCTGATAGATGAGTGTGTGTGTGTGTTTCTGTGTGTGAGTCTGATAGATGAGTGTCTCTGTGTGTGTGTGTGTGTGAGTCTGATAGATGAGTGTCTGTGTGTGTGTGAGTCTGATAGATGTGTGTATGTGTGGGAGTCTGATAGATGAGTGTCTGTGTGTGTGTGTGAGTCTGATAGATGAGTGTCTGTGTGTGTGTGTGTGTGTGTGTGTGAGAGTCTGATAGATGAGTGTCTGTGTGTGTGTGAGTCTGATAGATGAGTGTCTGTATGTGTGTGTATGTGTGTGAGTCTGATAGATGTGTGTGTGTGTGTGTGTGTGTGTGTGTGTGTGTGTGTTTCTGTGTGTGTGTGTGTGTGTGTGTGTTTCTGTGTGTGTGAGTCTGATAGATGAGTTTCTGTGTGTGTGTGTGTGTGTGTGTTTCTGTGTGTGAGTCTGATAGATGAGTTTCTGTGTGTGTGTTTCTGTGTGTGTTTGTGATAGATGAGTGTCTGTGTGTGTTTCTGTGTGTGAGTCTGATAGATGAGTGTCTGTGTGTTTCTGTGTGTGAGTCTGATAGATGAGTGTGTGTGTGTGTGTGTGTGAGTCTGATAGATGAGTGTCTGTGTGTGTGTGAGTCTGATAGATGAGTGTCTGTGTGTGTGTGAGTCTGATAGATGAGTGTCTGTGTGTGTGTGAGTCTGATAGATGAGTGTGTATGTGTGTGAGTCTGATAGATGAGTGTGTGTGTGTGTTTCTGTGTGTGAGTCTGATAGATGAGTGTCTGTGTGTGTGTGTGTGAGTCTGATAGATGAGTGTCTGTGTTTCTGTGTGAGTCTGATAGATGAGTGTGTGTGTGTGTGTGAGTCTGATAGATGAGTGTCTGTGTGTGTGAGAGTCTGATAGATGAGTGTCTGTGTGTGTGTGTGAGTCTGATAGATGAGTGTCTGTGTGTGTGTGTGAGTCTGATAGATGAGTGTCTGTGTTTCTGTGTGAGTCTGATAGATGAGTGTGTGTGAGTCTGATAGATGTGTGTGTGTGTGTGTGTGAGTCTGATAGATGAGTGTCTGTGTGTGTGTGAGTCTGATAGATGAGTGTCTGTGTGTGTGTTTCTGTGTGTGAGTCTGATAGATGAGTGTGTGTGTGT
This sequence comes from Paracanthobrama guichenoti, assembly GCA_018749465.1. Taxonomy (NCBI): domain Eukaryota; kingdom Metazoa; phylum Chordata; class Actinopteri; order Cypriniformes; family Gobionidae; genus Paracanthobrama; species Paracanthobrama guichenoti. The sequence goes on along the minus strand of CM031960.1, from coordinate 3,163,391 downwards.
GTTTCTGTGTGTGAGTCTGATAGATGAGTGTGTGTGTGTGTATGTGTGTGAGTCTGATAGATGAGTGTGTGTGTGTGTGTGTGTGTGAGTCTGATAGATGAGTGTCTGTGTGTGTGAGTCTGATAGATGAGTGTCCGTGTGTGTGCGAGTCTGATAGATGTGTGTGTGTGTGTGTGTGTCTGATAGATGAGTGTGTGTGTGTGAGTCTGATAGATGGTGTGTGTGTGTGTGAGTCTGATAGATGAGTGTGTGTGTGTGAGTCTGATAGATGAGTGTCTGTGTGTGTGTGAGTCTGATAGATGAGTGTCTGTGTGTGTGAGTCTGATAGATGAGTGTCTGTGTGTGTGAGTCTGATAGATGAGTGTCTGTGTGTGTGTGAGTCTGATAGATGAGTGTCTGTGTGTGTGTGAGTCTGATAGATGAGTGTCTGTGTGTGTGTGAGTCTGATAGATGAGTGTGTCTGTGTGTGTGTGAGTCTGATAGATGAGTGTCTGTGTGTGTGTGAGTCTGATAGATGAGTGTCTGTGTGTGTGTGAGTCTGATAGATGAGTGTCTGTGTGTGTGTATGTGTGTGAGTCTGATAGATGAGTGTCTGTGTGTGTGTATGTGTGTGAGTCTGATAGATGAGTGTCTGTGTGTGTGAGTCTGATAGATGAGTGTGTGTGTGTGTGTGTGTGTGTGTGAGTCTGATAGATGAGTGTCTGTGTTTCTGTGTGAGTCTGATAGATGAGTGTGTGTGTGTGTGTGAGTCTGATAGATGAGTGTCCGTGTGTGTGCGAGTCTGATAGATGAGTGTGTGTGTGTGTGTGTGTGTGTGTGTGTGTGTGTGTGTGTGTGAGTCTGATAGATGAGTGTGTGTGTGTGAGTCTGATAGATGAGTGTGTGTGTGTGAGTCTGATAGATGAGTGTGTGTGTGTGAGTCTGATAGATGAGTGTGTGTGTGTGAGTCTGATAGATGAGTGTCTGTGTGTGTGTGAGTCTGATAGATGAGTGTCTGTGTGTGTGTATGTGTGTGAGTCTGATAGATGAGTGTCTGTGTGTGTGTGTATGTGTGTGAGTCTGATAGATGAGTGTCTGTGTGTGTGAGTCTGATAGATGAGTGTGTGTGTGTGTGTGTGTGTGTGTGTGTGAGTCTGATAGATGAGTGTCTGTGTTTCTGTGTGAGTCTGATAGATGAGTGTGTGTCTGTGTGAGTCTGATAGATGTGTGTGTGTGTGTGTGTGTGTGTGTGTGTGTGTGTGAGTCTGATAGATGAGTGTCTGTGTGTGTGTTTCTGTGTGTGAGTCTGATAGATGAGTGTGTGTGTGTGTTTCTGTGTGTGAGTCTGATAGATGAGTGTCTGTGTGTGTGAGTCTGATAGATGAGTGTCCGTGTGTGTGCGAGTCTGATAGATGTGTGTGTGTGTGTGTGTGTGTGTGTGTGTGAGTCTGATAGATGAGTGTGTGTGTGTGAGTCTGATAGATGAGTGTGTGTGTGTGTGAGTCTGATAGATGAGTGTCTGTGTGTGTGTGTATGTGTGTGAGTCTGATAGATGAGTGTCTGTGTGTGTTTGTGTATGTGTGAGTCTGATAGATGAGTGTATGTGTGTGAGTCTGATAGATGAGTGTGTGTGTGTGTGTATGTGTGTGTGTGTTTCTGTGTGTGAGTCTGATAGATGAGTGTCTGTGTGTGTGTGTATGTGTGTGAGTCTGATAGATGAGTGTCTGTGTGTGTGTGTATGTGTGTGAGTCTGATAGATGAGTGTCTGTGTGTGTTTGTGTATGTGTGTGTGAGTCTGATAGATGAGTGTGTGTGTTTGTGATAGATGAGTGTCTGTGTGTATGTGTGTGAGTCTGATAGATGAGTGTCTGTGTGTGTGTGTGTGTATGTGTGTGAGTCTGATAGATGAGTGTCTGTGTGTGTGTGTATGTGTGTGAGTCTGATAGATGTGTGTATGTGTGTGAGTCTGATAGATGAGTGTCTGTGTGTGTGTGTGTATGTGTGTGAGTCTGATAGATGAGTGTCTGTGTGTGTTTGTGTATGTGTGTGAGTCTGATAGATGAGTGTGTGTGTTTGTGATAGATGAGTGTCTGTGTGTGTGTTTCTGTGTGTGTTTGTGATAGATGAGTGTCTGTGTGTATGTGTGTGAGTCTGATAGATGAGTGTCTGTATGTGTGAGTCTGATAGATGAGTTTCTGTGTGTGTGTGTGTGTGTGTGTGTTTCTGTGTGTGAGTCTGATAGGTGTGTGAGTCTGATAGATGAGTTTCTGTGTGTATGTGTGTGAGTCTGATAGGTGTGTGTGTGTTTCTGTGTGTGAGTCTGATAGATGAGTGTCTGTGTGTGTGTTTCTGTGTGTGTTTGTGATAGATGAGTGTCTGTGTGTGTTTCTGTGTGTGAGTCTGATAGATGAGTGTCTGTGTGTGTGTTTCTGTGTGTGAGTCTGATAGATGAGTGTGTGTGTGTGTATGTGTGTGAGTCTGATAGATGAGTGTGTGTGTGTATGTGTGTGAGTCTGATAGATGTGTGTGTGTGTGTGTGTGAGTCTGATAGATGAGTGTCTGTATGTGTGTTTCTGTGTGTGAGTCTGATAGATGAGTGTCTGTGTGTGTGTGTGAGTCTGATAGATGAGTGTGTGTGTGTGTGTATGTGTGTGTGTGTTTCTGTGTGTGAGTCTGATAGATGAGTGTCTGTGTGTGTGTGTATGTGTGTGAGTCTGATAGATGAGTGTCTGTGTGTGTGTGTATGTGTGTGAGTCTGATAGATGAGTGTCTGTGTGTGTTTGTGTATGTGTGTGAGTCTGATAGATGAGTGTGTGTGTTTGTGATAGATGAGTGTCTGTGTGTATGTGTGTGAGTCTGATAGATGAGTGTCTGTGTGTGTGTGTGTATGTGTGTGAGTCTGATAGATGAGTGTCTGTGTGTGTGTGTATGTGTGTGAGTCTGATAGATGTGTGTATGTGTGTGAGTCTGATAGATGAGTGTCTGTGTGTGTGTGTATGTGTGTGAGTCTGATAGATGAGTGTCTGTGTGTGTTTGTGTATGTGTGTGAGTCTGATAGATGAGTGTGTGTGTTTGTGATAGATGAGTGTCTGTGTGTATGTGTGTGAGTCTGATAGATGAGTGTCTGTGTGTGTTTGTGTATGTGTGTGAGTCTGATAGATGAGTGTCTGTGTGTGTGTTTGTGATAGATGAGTGTCTGTATGTGTGAGTCTGATAGATGAGTTTCTGTGTGTATGTGTGTGAGTCTGATAGATGTGTGTGTGTGTGTGTGTGTGTGTGTGTTTCTGTGTGTGAGTCTGATAGGTGTGTGTGTGTGTGTTTCTGTGTGTGAGTCTGATAGATGAGTTTCTGTGTGTATGTGTGTGAGTCTGATAGGTGTGTGTGTGTGTGTTTCTGTGTGTGAGTCTGATAGATGAGTGTCTGTGTGTGTGTTTCTGTGTGTGTTTGTGATAGATGAGTGTCTGTGTGTTTGTGTATGTGTGTGAGTCTGATAGATGAGTGTCTGTGTGTGTGTTTCTGTGTGTGTTTGTGATAGATGAGTGTCTGTATGTGTGAGTCTGATAGATGAGTTTCTGTGTGTATGTGTGTGAGTCTGATAGATGTGTGTGTGTGTGTGTGAGTCTGATAGGTGTGTGTGTGTGTTTCTGTGTGTGAGTCTGATAGATGAGTTTCTGTGTGTATGTGTGTGAGTCTGATAGATGAGTGTCTGTGTGTGTGAGTCTGATAGATGAGTGTCTGTGTGTGTGTGAGTCTGATAGATGAGTGTGTATGTGTGTGAGTCTGATAGATGAGTGTCTGTGTGTGTGTTTCTGTGTGTGAGTCTGATAGATGAGTGTCTGTGTGTGTTTCTGTGTGTGAGTCTGATAGATGAGTGTGTGTGTGTGTTTCTGTGTGTGAGTCTGATAGATGAGTGTCTGTGTGTGTGTGTGTGTGTGTGTGTGTGTGTGTGTGTGTGTGTGAGTCTGATAGGTGTGTGTGTGTGAGTCTGATAGATGAGTGTCTGTGTTTCTGTGTGAGTCTGATAGATGAGTGTGTGTGTGTGTGAGTCTGATAGATGAGTGTCTGTGTGTGTGTGAGTCTGATAGATGAGTGTCTGTGTTTCTGTGTGAGTCTGATAGATGAGTGTGTGTGTGTGTGTGTGTGTGTGTGTGTGTGAGTCTGATAGATGAGTGTCTGTGTGTGTGTGTGTGTGTGTGTGAGTCTGATAGATGAGTGTCTGTGTTTCTGTGTGAGTCTGATAGATGAGTGTGTGTGAGTCTGATAGATGAGTGTCTGTGTGTGTGTGTGAGTCTGATAGATGAGTGTCTGTGTGTGTGTGTGTGTGTGAGTCTGATAGATGAGTGTCTGTGTGTGTGTGTGAGTCTGATAGATGAGTTTCTGTGTGTATGTGTGTGAGTCTGATAGATGTGTGTGTGTGTGTGTGTGTGTGTGTGTGTGTGTGTGTGTGTGTGTTTCTGTGTGTGAGTCTGATAGGTGTGTGTGTGTGTGTGTGTTTCTGTGTGTGAGTCTGATAGATG
>CM031960.1:3148895-3151395 GCA_018749465.1 Paracanthobrama guichenoti | reverse complement strand
CGTGAGTCTGATAGATGAGTGTCTGTGTGTGTTTCTGTGTGTGTTTCTGTGTGTGTTTGTGATAGATGAGTGTGTTTCTGTGTGTGTTTGTGATAGATGAGAGTGTGTGTGTGTGTGTGATAGATGAGAGTGTGTGTGTGTGTCTGTGTGTGAGTCTGTGATAGATGAGTGTGTGTGTGTGTGTGTGTGATAGATTTGTGTGTGTGATAGTGTGATTTGATTTTGTGTTATGAGTGCCTGTGTGAGTGTGTGTGTGTGTGTGTGTGTGTGTGTTTGTGGGTGATTTGTGTGCGATTTTTGTGAGTGTTTTTCAATGCATACAGACTCATGGGGACTCGTGTCACCGCAGGGACCTAAACTGGTATAAAAACCATTACGACAGTGAACTGAGTGTGTACTACCCAAATCCTCTGTTGTTGGGTGTGGATTTCATTAGCATGGATCTATTTTTGTGATCTGTGTCATGTAAAGTGAGAGTGAGATGGATGTGTTGCTGTAGAGATCGGGGCTGATCGCTCTCACTGCTCATGTTGTGCCTCAGATTTCTGCATCAAAGCTGAGCTGAACTAGCGATCCTAGCTTTCTTGTCCCGGTAAACCAGTCAGGCCTCAGGAGTCTCCTGCCCACCATCCTAAAGTCTACAGCGCTCGTGTTCCCGTCTCAGAGGGTGTTTGGGATGAACTGATGCTAAAATCTGCAGTGTTTCGTTTTATAGCACACGCTGGTCTGGGTGGAGCTGCTGGAGACACGCCTCTCAACCTCATCCTGTCCCTCCCGAACACGCTCCGCTCTGTGTGCCGAGTCCAGCTCTGCTCTCATTGAGTTGTTTTTGTGTGAGAGCCAGGGCAGTGAAGGGTTAAGAGACGGCCGTGTCTATTTCTGTCCCGGATCAGTCAGTCTGCTCACAGTTAGAGGATAATGACATGCTAATGAAAGTGAAGTGGAAATCTCCAAAAAATACAGAAGCACTAAACAATGATGTTCATGCGCATGCGTGTGCCTCAAGAGGACGTGCAAAGATACAGAAGTGTATGGACTACTTGCTTTATGCAAGCAGGATATAAGATAAATCACTATACAGTGGTTAATAACATCCATATTATACTTTATTGACACAAATTGATAGGGCAATCAGCAAACAGCCACCCACAAATAGTCCTATAAACAAAGCATCTAAACTTATACTTAGCATCTAACACACACACACACACACACACACACACACACACACACACACACACACACACACACAGGCGAGTAAAATCTTTGTTTGAGTTTATGAGCTCAGATTGTTAAAATAGGGCCCATTTAATTTGATTGGTAACAGCCCTATTGGCTCTTATTCTGATTGTTTATTTATTAAATGTAAGATAAAAAGATGATGCATACATATAGAAAAAAATGCCTATATATGGTAAAAATGCCTATAAAAGGTAAAACCTCAATGTAAACTTATTGGAAACGATCATCGGTCACTGCTGCAAACTGACCTCCGCACATAATATGCAGAATATCAGAAACTTTAGACAGTCCTAAACAGTTCCCTAATGTCAGTATGGCACAGCCCTACATTAGGGAACTGTACAGTGTGTCAGGATTGTACGGTAAGAGCCCGTCCTCATGCACCTCCTGCTGGGCATTGATCGTCTCCGCTGTGCTGATGGACGTTACAGGACCAGACGGTTGCATAACTTCCTGTTGAGATCCTCTGATGGACTGCCAGTGGACGCTGAACGCTCTCTGCCGGAAACGTTCTCTTTATACACCGGCTCGAGAGGCACCGGTCACGTTCCTCCTTTACATTAGATAAGAGCTCTTGTTTGATTAGACCTCATGTGATGTTCGAGACTGCTCTGGTGTCAGCTACACACGGCCGGAGAGATGGGAGACTGGCTTGGATAAACTGAGACGAATCAGTAGCTCTGTTCGTTCGTTCAGGTGTGGCGTGACCTTAAGCGTGTTCTTTTATTAAACTGTCTATCAAATAATGTACCGTTCAAAAGTTTGTGGTTGGTAATATTTTTTTAAAAGGCTGCAGTTATTTGATCATAATTCCAGTGTAATACTCCTCCAGTGTAAATCAGCTGTTCTCTAGAAGTGTAATTTATTCCTGTGATCATCATTACTCCAGTCTTCAGTGTCACTGATCATTCTCATGAGGATCTGATGATCAACACACATTTATGATTATTATCAGTGATGGAAACGGTTCATATTTCTGTGGAGACGGTGATTACGTTTTATTTTTCAGGATTATTTGATGGACAGAAAGTTCAAAAGAACAGCATTTATTTGAAATGGTAACTTGTGTAGTATCTCAAATAGATACAAGTGTTCAACAAAAGCTTTTGCGTTATGCAGTTATTGAAACCTAAATCACACAACATTAGCTGATGGTCAAGCATTCATCACATTTCTAAGGTCTGTTCCATAGAAGCTTGAGTCTCAATTCATCCGCTATCACCCTACAGGACAGGCCGTGTAGTAGTGCAGAGCGTTG
>CM031960.1:3126395-3146395 GCA_018749465.1 Paracanthobrama guichenoti | reverse complement strand
ATATGAAGGGCATGTTAATCTACACGGTTTAGTCCTCTAGACGCCCTTATCAGCGACAACAGAGCAGAGAGGAACTTATCCAGAGACCACAGCCGCAAACTTCAGCGCTTTCACCCGACGGATGGCAGGGTAGGCAGACTTCGTTCTTCATTTCTAGGAAAAGTAGGGCGAGTGACCCATTGTTCATTTTGCGAGGTTTCCAAATGCCGAAATCCGAGGAAGATCCGGCGGTTGATTTGGAGAACCCCCATGGTCTTCTCTGGACCCTCTTCCACAGGTACTCGGTTCTTCTCCATGAGCCTTCTCCTCAATAGTGGCGTGGTTTTGCTAAACCTGATAGAGTTCTGCTTCTTTAGGGAGTCGTTTACCCAAAAACCATTCATGTTGTTCAAGTTCTGTATTGTATTTTCTCTTTTGACCAGAATATCGTGGAAGCTCTTTTTCTATACGACAAAGTTGGATGCAGATTATAACGGTCAAGCTCCACAAAAGCGGCGTAAGAGTAGTCCGTACCAGACCTTCGTGTGAGGAACAGACCGCAATCTCATTTATACTTGTGTGTGTTTTAAACGTGCCGTTTGAAGATGCGTCGCTGCAAGCTTGACGTCAGTGATGGCGACTCCATTGGTTCTTGAGTGCCGTGTAAGCGATCACACAGCAGCAAGACTGAATAAACTCAAGATTTGAGTGCTTTGGCAGAGATGATCCATGATTAATGAAATAAGCGTTTTCCCAGTTAGTCCTTAGTTCATTCATGATACTTTTGGTTCTTTTGTTCTTGTGCTTGGAGGTAAAAATCACCTGAACTATGTGCAATTCTAACATCTTAAAATGGGGTTGGAATCCTGTGCTGTTGAAAGTGTGTGTGTGTGTTTGTCTTTTATCTATAGTGGTGTTATTTTGTGCCCCGGAGAGATTTCACTGGTCAACCGCATTAAGGTGCGGTCACACTTACCATTGCTCGGCAAGATTTCGTGGCTCAGTTCCAGTCACTTCCAGTGGAATCCACAGTTTTGCATGCGGGCAAAAAAAAAATTCCTCATGAATTTCACTTATTTATTTATTTTTCTCTAATGTTTTGACACAATTTTATTCTTTTAAAATCGAGAGATCACGGTTTTAAATAAATTGTTAGCAAACATTACAATTAGGCATGCTGGCTATTCGGCAATAACAGTTCAGAGAAGAAAATGATCCGACCACATGATGGCGCGCGTTATGGCCACATGATGATATTTAGCATTTTTCTTATTTTATATTATTTCTGAGTATGAAGGATATGTTTAAAGGGCACCTAGTATTCCCCTTTTTACAAGATGTGATATAAGATGTATTCTCCAGAATGTGTGTGTGTGTGTGAAGTTTCAGCTCAATATACCCCACAGATCATTTATTACATCATGTTGTAAATGCCCATTTTTGAGTGGAAGTAAAAACATGCTGTTTTCATGCGTGTATCTTTAAATGCAAATGAGCTGCTGCTCCGCCCCCTGATCCAGAAGAGGGCGGAGGCTGTGCAGTTCAAGCCTCTGATACTCTGCCAAAAACTAAAACGTGTTTGGTTTTGATGATCATCTCTATCGCGCTCACGTGACACTGCAGTTCTTCATCATGAGAGTTTATGATCTGCATGCGTTTAAAGCCATATCAGTCTAAACTTCTGATATGTGGTTTTCTGAGCGCACACACACACCTGAAGCACGCGCACAGAAAGCGGTGTGTCAGTCGGAGCATCCCGTGAGTGTTAAACTCAGTTCTCTTTCACGTCTTATTGCGCTTAAACTGTCAAACACACACAGCTCACATGAACACAGTCGGTTATGTCTGTGAACATAAAAGACATTGCATGTGTATGTTAGATCTGTGTATTAAAGTGACATCAGCATAATATATACAGTACCTACTGCTATATCTGCTGTTAATATGAATCAAACAGAAAGCCACTCACTGCTCTCGACTCAATAACTTTAGTAGCTTTAATAAGAACACATTTCTGACTTGAATGCTCTGGCGAGGAGACAAACATGGTGGACTGTGTACAGTTCACTGAGGGGGCGGAGTTTTGATAATAGGGCGGGGTCTGTCAGCAGTCGTGGGTGGGGCTTATTTATGTATTTATTTATTTATTTATTTAAACCAGATGGTTAATAAAGAGAATGTTACTTGATATAGTTAAGCATAAAAAAATCTAAATCGTGAATCGTCCAGCCCTAATTTTGTTGATCACACCGTTTCGCCATGCTTACCAGCAGAAAGATGCTTACAAGTGCCGACTTATGAGGTTTCGTCTAAATTGTGACCGCACCTTTACAAGTAAAGCTCCTTTGTGACTAAATATATATCAAGATATGTGAGGTAAAAGGCATCTTGCATTCCTAAAGCACTAAAGTTGCTAAGAAAACATTGGAGGCACTCTTGCATCTACACGTTTGCGTCACTGCTTTCGTAAGCTAGCCTTTCATTTTCTCTCACCTGTCGAGGCAATGAAAGGCTCTTGTGTTCTCCTCCCTGGACAAACGCAGCCTGTGAAGGCTCTTACTCCACGTCCGCTCACACAGGCCCTCATTATTTTCACCACTCCCACGTACAACCTGACGTCCGTGCCTCATTTTAGAAAGTGCTTTTCCAGTCTTTTTTCCAGCGTTTATTTCAGGCTGACCTTTGCAGTAATAATCGAAGGCTGACGCTAGGCTTTAGATTGAACAGGGTTGACACTTTTAGCTTTATGACCTTCATTAATATGTTTCAGCTTAACATAAGCTGTCTTGTATGGTGACTTCTATGTATATTCTCTGTGTGTGTGTGTGTGTGTGTTTGTGTGCATGCTTATTTTTATTTTATACATAACCAGAAAAGCTAAAGAGGGCCCGTGCACGGAGCCGGCGAGTCTCTCTCCACCATGTGTTTGTCTGTCTTGGCATGCTGTCCGATGACTAAAATACTAGTCCTGGGGCCAGACCGGCCCTTCCAGCTCTCCCGTGTCGAGTCTGAGCATGCCTTCCAGCTCTGCAGGAAAATTCCAGCCCGATGTTCCGCTGTAAATGACATTGTCATAACACGAATCGCTGCACATTAGCAGCGTCCCGTACGTCCCGTACGTCCCTGAAGGAGCCGGTTCCGGTTCAGGGATCGGAGCGTGGGTATTTGACACGGAGCGGTTGCAGCACTGTACGCAATACACACGCGTGCTAAACATTTAGCTCTTTCTCTGTAAATCAGTGTTATTAGTGTCATTGATATACGAATAAATGGTTTAATATTGTGAATTTGCCATTTTAATGTTTTTTAATTTTGTTTTAGTAATTATATTCAGTGTTTGTCAGTTTTTAAGTTTGTTTAATTAGTACTTAGTAACTTTAGCACTTTAACTTAAATGAGAAATGTTGGCAAATCGCTGAAATTAAATAGGGTTACGTTATTTGTATATGTGTGTGAGGGATAATCCACGGCTAGCTGTGCATTTATACACATTCAGTTACATTTATTTATATATATCTCTCTCTGAATAAATGTAAAACTTATAATAATTATATTTATTTATTATAACAATTCTATTTATTACATTTTTATTATAACAATATATATTTATTTATAACAATTGTATTTATTATAACAATTGTATTAGTTATTTATTTATTTTAACTATTTATTCATATATTTATTATACCAATTATATATATAAAAAATAAAATATATAATTGGTATAATAAATAAATAAATATATAATAACATTTTTATAATAAATTAATAAAAAAAATGTTCTAATAAATAATAAAAATGTATTCTTTATTTGTTTGTTTGTTTGTTATAAGTTTATATATGGCTCGTGTGTGAGCGCGCGTTCCAACTGTTGCGCCTTGGCCCCTCCCCTCTGTGCTGTGATTGGCCAGAAGTTCGTGTGGAGCAGACTCGGACTCGGAGCGACTGTTGTGCTTGCAATGCTCCTGCAAACTCCGGACCGTCTTTATCAGAGCCTGCGATCGCGCGCGTCCGTCCTCACCGTTAAAACCGCGCGTTTGGCGACATGGTCGGAGATCACAGCATAACCGGAGACAGCGCGCTCGCGCAGAGGTCCCCGAAGAACGGATTAAGCTGTAAGATGGTCCTTCAGGCGGTGGGCAAAGTGCTGAGGTAACTGTCTCCTGATCCTTCACTGATCCCAGCTTCTTCACAGTGCGCGCCAGAGGAATGCGCGCGCGTCTGTTGACGGAATGGAACTTTCCACTAACATTAAACCGTTACAGTGTGTCTTCAGTGCGCGCGCCTGACGCGCTGTGAGCGAGCGCAGGCATTAAACCGTTACAGTGTGTCTTCACTGCGCGCGCCTGACACTGTGAGCGAGCGCAGGCATTAAACCGTTACAGTGTGTCTTCAGTGCGCGCGCCTGACACTGTGAGCGAGCGCAGGCATTAAACCGTTACAGTGTGTCTTCACTGCGCGCGCCTGACACTGTGAGCGAGCGCAGGCATTAAACCGTTACAGTGTGTCTTCAGTGCGCGCGCCTGACACTGTGAGCGAGCGCAGGCATTAAACCGTTACAGTGTGTCTTCACTGCGCGCGCCTGACACTGTGAGCGAGCGCAGGCATTAAACCGTTACAGTGTGTCTTCACTGCGCGCGCCTGACACTGTGAGCGAGCGCAGGCATTAAACCGTTACAGTGTGTCTTCAGTGCGCGCGCTGACGCGCGCTGTGAGCGAGCGCAGGCATTAAACCGTTACAGTGTGTCTTCACTGCGCGCGCCTGACGCGCTGTGAGCGAGCGCAGGCATTAAACCGTTACAGTGTGTCTTCAGTGCGCGCGCCTGACGCGCTGTGAGCGAGCGCAGGCATTAAACCGTTACAGTGTGGCATTAAACCGCATTACCGTACAGTGTGTCTTCACTGCGCGCGCCTGACACTGTGTGGCGAGCGCAGGCATTAAACCGTTACAGTGTGTCTTCACTTGCGCGCGCGCCTGACACTGTGGCGGCGCAGGCATTAAACCGTTACAGTGTGTCTTCAGTGCGCGCGCTTGACACACTGTGAGCGAGCGCAGGCATTAAACCGTTACAGTGTGTCTTCAGTCGCGCGCGCCTGACACTGTGAGCGAGCGCAGGCATTAAACCGTTACAGTGTGTCTTCACTGCGCGCGCCTGACACTGTGAGCGAAGCGCAGGCATTAAACCGTTACAGTGTGTCTTCAGTGCGCGCGCGCTGACACTGTGAGCGAGCGCAGGCATTAAACCGTTACAGTGTGTCTTCACTGCGCGCGCCTGACGCTGTGAGCGGCGCAGGCATTAAACCGTTACAGTGTGTCTTCAGTGCGCGCGCCAGCGCTGTGAGCGAAGCGCAGGCATTAAACCGTTACAGTGTGTCTTCAGTGCGCGCGCGACGCGACGCTGTGAGCGAAGCGCAGGCATTAAACCGTTACAGTGTGTCTTCAGTGCGCGCGCTGACGCGCTGTGAGCGGCGCAGGCATTAAACCGTTACAGTGTGTCTTCAGCGCGCTTCACTGTGCGAGCGCGCGAGGCATTAAACCGTTACAGTGTGCTGTGCGCGCGCTGACACTGTGAGCGAGCGCAGGCATTAAACCGTTACAGTGTGTCTTCAGTGCGCGCCTGACACTGTGAGCGAGCGCAGGCATTAAACCGTTACAGTGTGTCTTCAGTGCGCGCGCCTGACACTGTGAGCGAGCGCAGGCATTAAACCGTTACAGTGTGTCTTCAGTGCGCGCGCCTGACGCTGTGAGCGGCGCGCAGGCATTAAACCGTTACAGTGTGTCTTCAGTGCGCGCGCGCCTGACGCGCTGTGAGCGCGAGCGCAGGCATTAAACCGTTACAGTGTGTCTTCAGTGCGCGCGCTGCGACGCGCTGTGAGCAGCGCAGGCATTAAACCGTTACAGTGTGTCTTCAGTGCGCGCGCCTGACGCGCTGTGAGCGAGCGCAGGCATTAAACCGTTACAGTGTGTCTTCAGTGCGCGCGCCTGACGCGCTGTGAGCGAGCGCAGGCATTAAACCGTTACAGTGTGTCTTCACTGCTGCGCGCGCTTGACGCGCTGTGAGCGAGCGCAGGCATTAAACCGTTACAGTGTGTTCAGTGCGCGCGCCTGACGCGCTGTGAGCGAGCGCAGGCATTAAACCGTTACAGTGTGTCTTCAGTGCGCGCGCCTGACGCGCTGTGAGCGAGCGCAGGCATTAAACCGTTACAGTGTGTCTTCTGCGCGCGCCTGACGCGCGCTGAGGCAGCGCAGGCATTAAACCGTTACAGTGTGTCTTCAGTGCGCGCGCCTGACGCGCTGTGAGCGAGCGCGCAGGCATTAAACCGTTACAGTGTGTCTTCAGTGCGCGCGCGCGCTGACAGCGCTGTGAGCGAAGCGCAGGCATTAAACCGTTACAGTGTGTCTTCAGTGCGCGCGCCTGGACGCGCTGTGAGCGAAGCGCAGGCATTAAACCGTTACAGTGTGTCTTCAGCTGCGCGCGCTGACGCGCTGTGAGCGAGCGCAGGCATTAAACCGTTACAGTGTGTCTTCACTGCGCTGGCGCGCCTGACGCGCTGTGAGCGGCAGCGCAGGCATTAAACCGTTACAGTGTGTCTTCAGTGTGCGCGCCGCTGCGCTGTGAGCGAGCGCAGGCATTAAACCGTTACAGTGTGTCTTCAGTGCGCGCTGACGCTGTGTGAGCGAGCGCAGGCATTAAACCGTTACAGTGTGTCTTCAGTGCGCGCGCGCGCGCCTGACGCACGCGCTGTGAGCGAGCGCAGGCATTAAACCGTTACAGTGTGTCTTCAGTGCGCGCGCGCTGACGCGCTGTGAGCGAAGCGCAGGCATTAAACCGTTACAGTGTGTCTTCAGTGCGCGCGCTGACGCGCTGTGAGCGAGCGCAGGCATTAAACCGTTACAGTGTGTCTTCAGTGCGCGCGCCTGACACTGTGAGCGAGCGCAGGCATTAAACCGTTACAGTGTGTCTTCGCTGTGGCGGCGCGCCTGACGCGCTGTGAGCGAAGCGCAGGCATTAAACCGTTACAGTGTGTCTTCACTGCGCGCGCCTGACGCGCTGTGAGCGAGCGCAGGCATTAAACCGTTACAGTGTGTCTTCAGTGCGCGCGCCTGACGCGCTGTGAGCGAGCGCGCAGGCATTAAACCGTTACAGTGTGTCTTCAGTGCGCGCGCTGACGCGCGCTGTGAGCGAAGCGCAGGCATTAAACCGTTACAGTGTGTCTTCAGTGCGCGCGCGCCTGACGCGCTGTGAGCGAGCGCAGGCATTAAACCGTTACAGTGTGTCTTCAGTGCGCGCGCTCGACGCGCTGTGAGCGAAGCGCAGGCATTAAACCGTTACAGTGTGTCTTGTGCGCGCGCCTGACACTGTGAGCGAGCGCAGGCATTAAACCGTTACAGTGTGTCTTCAGTGCGCGCGCCTGACGCGCTGTGAGCGAGCGCAGGCATTAAACCGTTACAGTGTGTCTTCACTGCGCGCGCTTCGACGCGCTGTGAGCGAGCGCAGGCATTAAACCGTTACAGTGTGTCTTCAGTGCGCGCGCTTGACGCGCTGTGAGCGCAGCGCAGGCATTAAACCGTTACAGTGTGTCTTCAGTGCGCGCGCTGACGCGCTGTGAGCGAGCGCAGGCATTAAACCGTTACAGTGTGTCTTCACTGCGCGCGCGCCTGACACTGTGAGCGAGCGCAGGCATTAAACCGTTACAGTGTGTCTTCAGTGCGCGCGCCTGACGCGCTGTGAGCGAGCGCAGGCATTAAACCGTTACAGTGTGTCTTCACTGCGCGCGCCTGACGCGCTGTGAGCGCAGCGCAGGCATTAAACCGTTACAGTGTGTCTTCAGTGCGCGCGCCTGACGCGCTGTGAGCGAGCGCAGGCATTAAACCGTTACAGTGTGTCTTCACTGCGCGCGCCTGACGCGCTGTGAGCGAGCGCAGGCATTAAACCGTTACAGTGTGTCTTCAGTGCGCGCTGACGCTGGCGCTGTGAGCGCAGCGCAGGCATTAAACCGTTACAGTGTGTCTTCAGTGCGCGCGCTGACGCGCTGTGAAGCGCAGGCATTAAACCGTTACAGTGTGTCTTCAGTGCGCGCGCGCCTGACGCGCTGTGAGCGAAGCGCAGGCATTAAACCGTTACAGTGTCTTCAGTGCGCGCGCGCGACGCGCTGTGAGCGAGCGCAGGCATTAAACCGTTACAGTGTGTCTTCACTGCGCGCGCCTGACGCGCTGTGAGCGAGCGCAGGCATTAAACCGTTACAGTGTGTCTTCAGTGCGCGCGCCTGACGCGCTGTGAGCGAGCGCAGGCATTAAACCGTTACAGTGTGTCTTCAGTGCGCGCGCGCCTGACGCGCTGTGAGCGAGCGCAGGCATTAAACCGTTACAGTGTGTCTTCAGTGCGCGCGCCTGACACTGTGAGCGAGCGCAGGCATTAAACCGTTACAGTGTGTCTTCAGTGCGCGCGCAGCGCAGGCATTAAACCGTTACAGTGTGTCTTCAGTGCGCGCGCCTGACGCTGCTGTGAGCGAAGCGCAGGCATTAAACCGTTACAGTGTGTCTTCAGTGCGCGCGCTGACGCGCTGTGAGCGCAGCGCAGGCATTAAACCGTTACAGTGTGTCTTCAGTGCGCGCGCGACGCGCTGTGAGCGATGCGCGCAGGCATTAAACCGCACAGTGTGTTCAGTGCGCGCGCGCTGACGCGTGGTGAGCGCGCAGGCATTAAACCGTTACAGTGTGTCTTCAGTGCGCGCGCCTGACGCGCTGTGAGCGAGCGCAGGCATTAAACCGTTACAGTGTGTTCAGTGCGCGCGCGCCTGACACTGTGAGCGAGCGCAGGCATTAAACCGTTACAGTGTGTCTTCAGTGCGCGCGCGCCTGACGCTGTGAGCGAGCGCAGGCATTAAACCGTTACAGTGTGTCTTCACTGCGCGCGCTGACGCGCTGTGAGCGAGCGCAGGCATTAAACCGTTACAGTGTGTCTTCAGTGCGCGCGCGCTGACGCGCTGTGAGCGAAGCGCAGGCATTAAACCGTTACAGTGTGTCTTCAGTGCGCGCGCGCTGACGGCGCTGTGAGCGAAGCGCAGGCATTAAACCGTTACAGTGTGTCTTCAGTGCGTGCGCTTGACACTGTGAGCGAAGCGCAGGCATTAAACCGTTACAGTGTGTCTTCAGTGCGCGCGCTGACGCTGTGAGCGAGCGCAGGCATTAAACCGTTACAGTGTGTCTTCAGTGCGCGCGCGACGCGCGTGAGCGAAGCGCAGGCATTAAACCGTTACAGTGTGTCTTCAGTGCGCGCGCTGGCGCGACGCGCTGTGAGCGAGCGCAGGCATTAAAACGCGTTACAGTGTGTCTTCACGCTCGCGCGCGCGCTGACACTGTGAGCGAGCGCAGGCATTAAACCGTTACAGTGTGTCTTCAGTGCGCTGCGTGCTCGACACTGTGAGCGAAGCGCAGGCATTAAACCGTTACAGTGTGTCTTCAGTGCGCGCGCCTGACGCGCTGTGAGCGAGCGCAGGCATCAGACCGGAGCACGGCCGGCCGCGGTTACCGTCCGGAACCGGAGGTGCACTGGGATTTCTAGGCACCATATAGATTTATTTATTTATGCATTTTGCCTGATATTTTTCATCCAAAAGAAGTTCTAGTGTGCATTGTATCAGCAAAATGATGCTTGCAAAAGAGCGCAGTGTTTAAACGAATCTAATCAGGCTGAGATTTGATTTGGTTAGAAATACTGTCACGAAAATAATCCATAATAATAGTGAATACAAATATTATAAATATGAACCCTAAATAATAATAATAGAAATGTGTGTGTGTGTGAACACATGGCCGGGGATGCTCCCAGCACATCTGTAATCTGCACTCATCCAGAGCGAGGTTTGTCTCCCAGCCTTGCTCCGGCCGGATTACAGCGGAGCTGGATTACCTGTCGATCAGTGCTCAGGTGTGTTTTAGTGTAGGAGCGCCTCTGGCTCGGCCCGTGGAGTTTGGGATTGTTCGGTGGCCTCAGGTGAGCTGAAAGTGACCCACTGATAGAAGAGAGCTCTTCCTGTCTGTCTATCATTTAACACACCGCAGTGTCTGTCTGTGTCTGTGTCTCTGTGTCTGTCTCTGTGTCTGTGTCTGTCTGTCTCTCTCTGTGTCTCTGTGTCTGTCTGTCTCTGTGTCTGTCTGTCTCTGTGTCTGTCTGTCTCTGTGTCTGTCTGTGTCTCGGTGTCTGTCTGTCTGTCTCTCTCTGTGTCTCTGTGTCTGTCTGTCTCTGTGTCTGTCTGTCTCTGTGTCTGTCTGTCTCTGTGTCTGTCTCGGTGTCTGTCTGTCTCGGTGTCTGTGTCTGTGTCTCTGTGTCTGTGTCTCTGTGTCTGTGTCTGTGTCTGTCTGTCTGTCTGTCTGTCTCTGTGTCTGTGTCTGTCTGTCTCGGTGTCTGTCTGTCTCGGTGTCTGTCTGTCTCGGTGTCTGTCTGTCTCGGTGTCTGTCTGTCTCTGTCTCTGTGTCTGTCTGTCTGTCTGTCTCTGTGTCTGTGTCTGTCTGTCTCTGTGTCTGTCTGTCTCGGTGTCTGTCTGTCTCGGTGTCTGTCTGTCTCGGTGTCTGTCTGTCTCGGTGTCTGTGTCTCTGTGTCTGTCTGTGTCTCGGTGTCTGTCTGTGTCTCGGTCTCTGTCTGTGTCTCTGTGTCTGTCTGTGTCTCGGTCTCTGTCTGTGTCTCTGTCTGTGTCTGTGTCTCTGTCTGTGTCTCGGTCTCTGTCTGTGTCTCGGTCTCTGTCTGTGTCTGTGTCTCGGTGTCTGTGTCTCGGTGTCTGTGTCTCGGTGTCTGTGTCTCGGTGTCTGTGTCTGTCTCGTGTCTCTGTGTCTGTGTCTCTGTGTCTCTGTGTCTCTGTGTCTCTGTGTCTCTGTGTCTCTGTCTCTGTGTCTGTCTGTCTCGGTGTCTGTCTGTGTCTCGGTGTCTGTCTGTGTCTCGGTCTCTGTCTGTGTCTCTCGGTCTCTGTCTGTGTCTCTCGGTCTCTGTCTGTGTCTCTCGGTCTCTGTCTGTGTCTCTCGGTCTCTGTCTGTGTCTCGGTCTCTGTCTGTGTCTCGTGTCTGTGTCTGTGTCTGTGTCTCGGTGTCTGTGTCTCGGTGTCTGTGTCTCTGTCTCTGCGTCTGTCTCTGCGTCTGTCTCTGTGTGTCTGTCTCTCTGTGTGTCTGTCTCTCTGTGTGTCTGTCTCTCTGTGTGTGTGTCTGTCTCTCTGTGTGTGTGTCTGTCTCTCTGTGTGTGTGTCTGTCTCTCTGTGTGTGTGTCTGTGTCTCGGTGTCTGTGTCTCGGTGTCTGTGTCTCGGTGTCTGTGTCTCGGTGTCTGTGTCTCGGTGTCTCTGCCTCTGTCTCTGCGTGTCTGTCTCTGCGTGTCTGTCTCTGCGTGTCTGTCTCTGCGTGTCTGTCTCTCTGTGTGTCTGTCTCTCTGTGTGTCTGTCTCTCTGTGTGTGTGTCTGTGTCTGTGTCTGTGTGCGCCGATTATCAGCTATCATGCTCATGCTTGCTTCTCTTCCCACCAGATGCTTGATAATTCCTGGGATTAGTGTCTCGGTGTCTGTGTCTCGGTGTCTGTGTCTCGGTGTCTGTGTCTCGGTGTCTGTGTCTCGGTGTCTGTGTCTCGGTGCGTCTGTCTCGGTGCGTCTGTGCGTACATACTTGATGCGTACTAATAATCCTCTCCAGGTTCTTGAAGTTTGTAATTTTGCGTTGCAATTGTGATGCACAGTTTGGAATAGAAATTGCAACAAATTGTAAATATAGCACGTTTATGGAGTTATATTTAATGTGCATGTTAGAGACGCACAATCACTGGCATGATCATAAATATGCCATAAATGCCACGCCTTTGCCTGAACCCAAAACATCTGGATTTGACTGCAGAGTTCAGTTCTGTTTTCCAGTAAAGCTGCTTTAAAATGAGCTGTGTTGTGTGCAGCGCTCTATCTGCATCCAGGGGACTAGACTGCATTTGTGGAAGAGTGATTTAAATGCTGGGTTAAAAATGGACAAACCCAGCAACTGGGTTGTTTTGTTTTTACCCAACGATTGGGTTGTTTTTGTTTTTACCCAACGATTGGGTTGTTTGGGTTGTTGTTTTTAACCTAGCGATTGGGTCGTTTTGGTTTTTACCCAGCGATTGGGTCGTTTTTAGCAAACATTTAACCCAACTGCTGGGTTAAAACAACCCATTCACAGGGTAAAAACAACCCAATTGCTGGGTTTGTCCATTTTCAACCCAACTTTTTTAGAGTGAACTTGGGTTGAAAATGCAGCGATTGGGTTAAATGTTTGCCCAATGTGCGGGGCAGTTTTATTTAACCCAACTATTGTTTAAAAATGACTGTATTGCTGGCTTAAAATAAACCCAAAATTGTTGGAAATATAAAAACAAGACACAATTATTAAGCAGCAATTGAATAAATGTTTGTTTAATGATTATTCATTAAACTTAATTAATTAAACGTATTAATAAATGTTAATTTCCAGCACACTTTGGGTTCATTAAGCAAACAGTCCAGTATTGTCTTAATAGCTGCACTGTAAAAGCCGTAAGATTTATGGTAAAAGCAGCAGCTGTGGTCGCCAGAACTTTACCGTAAATAAATACGGTAGCAACATTTTAGGTTTTACAGATTTAAGTTAAATTTACAGTAAATAACCGCATTTCATTAACTGAAATGTTAAATTACCAACCTATTGAAACTAATATCGGTTATGTGCCTTTAATATATACTTATAAATATATACAGCAGCAATCACCGTGGAGACGAGTCACGAGTCCGTGTCATTCACACACACTGAGCACCGTCATGGGAACACTCGTTTAACATAAAGCCCTAATGTGCTGAAGTGTTCCAACAAACTGAGGAAATTATGACGTGACGCAGGGAATTCTGGGAATGTCAGTTTACGTTTTTTTCACGGCTTGTTATTTTTCACTTCCAAAAACTGTAAATATAACGGTATTTTACTGTAAAATTGCTTTAAATGTAAGGTTAGATCTATTACAGTTACTCACCGTATGTATAGAGTACGGAAACTTTGTTTTTAACCGTAGCATTTTTACAGTCTTTTACCGTTAAAATCACAAACATTTAACCCAATTGCTGGGTTTGTCCATTTTCAACCCAGAATGTTTTTTATAGCGGTGTACTATAGCATAAGTCTCAAGCTGACATCCATCTAATTTTAGTCTCTTGGCGTTCCTCCTGACTGTGCAGTCCCACAGACTGTGGCTTTTCAGAGAAAGGACTAATTTGATGTTTCTATAATAGTCTTTTAAATGGCACTGTTAAGGCCCTGGAGCATTGGTGCTGGTCAAGGCAGCCAGGCTGGAGTCTGGAGTCAAAATGCCGTTTCGTTGGTACGTATTGGCCTGAACTTAATCTCGCAGGTTTGCTAATGTGTTTTAGGTGGGATCAGCGTCTGAGGAAATATGTGGAGACTTCCTAGCTTGAAGTGACTTTGCCTTTTAAGTCGTCCAATAGAGCAGAAGGATCAACCCAAATATCAGACCTGCGTTCGTCTTCTCTGCCCGTTCATTTGCCTAAAATGTAAATAATTGAATGTAGTTTTCCACCCCTCCTTCAGTCAGGTTATTACTGACGTGCTTGGCATGTTTCTGAACCCGAAGGTCAGTTCATGCGTAGGATTGTCATGTCATGTTTCTGAATAGTTTAAATAGTTGAGACTGGTTTTAGATTATTGCAGAGTTTGGATCAAGCTGTGCCATTGCCATTCTATAGAGTTAAATAGTGCCTGTTTCTGATACATTGCACAATGCATCAATAAAGTAAGGGAAGTGTTTTATCTCCATCTTGACTTTTAAAGTGCAGGGATACGTCAGTGGAATGTTTTCCAGCGCGTCTCGCCCATAATGGACTAGGCATGTCGCGTCTGAGTATTTGCCAAAGAACATGCCCTGAGAATAAAAATAGGCTCGAGTCAAATGTTCCTAATCCTAAAACTTTTCACGTTTCACGGTCTGAGAACGACACCAATCTCTGATCGCATCTTGCATGAGCATTCATAACAGCTAAGCTCGTCTCGTTCCCACAAGCACCTCCTCAGACTTGTGCAATCTCTTTGCTTTTGGGAGTCTGGAGTTTGTTAGATTGTGATCTGGGGACAGAAGTTGGGTACAGTTGTCTATTGCATCATTTGACTTTCCTGAAAACCACAGGCACGGCTCAGTCTGACGTCCTCCTCCCTCTTTTATGAACCATAAATGGAGTCAAACGCAGCCAGGTTGGTAATCAGACCACATTGTTTGGGGTCAGTGGACTGATGGGTAATCAGCAGTAACTGCTTCTTGAGCCAGACATTCAGCCCTCGGATGGACGGTCGCATTAGTGTGCGTTCACACCGCCGCCGAGAGCGTCAAAGTTCGCCAGCGCCGCTGTAGAAAGATCCGTGGACGCGCTGGCGCTCTGACGTAGACCGAATGACGTTTTACATTTCACTGCCGGTTTTACATTTCACTGCCGGTTGTATTTTACATTTCACTGCCGGTTGTATATTCTGTATATAACTGTGTATGTGACAAATAAAACTCTTGAATCTTGAATGCTTGGTCTTTTTTTAAACTGTATTTAAAGGGGCCGGAAAACAAACGAACAAGCATTGAATTATTTGTGCAGACTGACCACAAGTAGAGCATAAGTGAACCTCATGAAATCTTTTAAATGTGAAAGAAATTGATCGATGGAAAGAACTTAACAATTATAGCTAACGAAACCTATAAAAAGCCATTTGTGTGGCGTGGCTTCTCTTGGTTAAGTTTATAGGAGTTTAAACATGCAGTTTATAGGAGACGTTTGCTAGCCGTGGTCTTTAATTAACATTAACATTCGTTTGTGTGCAGCCTACATTACAGTAACGGTCCTGGTTGATGTGCAGCATTAATGCTAGTGGTTTTGAGCAAATTGATTGCATTCCCGCTGAAAAACAAGCGTTCTAGCGTGAAAATGTTGATAGTGTTGCGCGCCTTCTTATCAAACCCGCCACAGCAATGATCAGCCTCTGCTCTGCTTGGGAACGAATGTGCTCGGAACCAAAGTTAACAGGAGTGCGGATCCCCTCAAGCGGAGCACTTCTACGTTCTGATTGGTTGCCGCCGAACCGCATCATAGCTCATTACCATAAAGTTGACCTGATTTCAACTCTCATCGACACCCAAATTATCCGCATCGCGCCACTCTCGCCGGAGTTCGCCGCCGGCTCCCATTGAAAATGAATGACTTCCGGCCACTTTGACGCTCTCGCCGCCGGAGGTGTGAACGCACAGTTTGTGTTTTGTGTGCTTGTAGAAAGTCC
Source organism: Paracanthobrama guichenoti (assembly GCA_018749465.1). NCBI lineage: Eukaryota > Metazoa > Chordata > Actinopteri > Cypriniformes > Gobionidae > Paracanthobrama > Paracanthobrama guichenoti. The sequence goes on along the minus strand of CM031960.1, from coordinate 3,131,112 downwards.
ACAGTGACAAGTAGCAGTTTGTGCAAATACATCATGGTTTTCACTGCCCAAGTTAAAAGCCACCAGATGTTCAGAGCTTCTTCCATGAGGAATAGACCATGTCAAGATGGTTATCTTTGTCTGACAGAGCCGAGCTGAAAGCCCTCGTATAATCTCGAAAGAATGCAGGCAACCTTTGATCTGTACAGTAGGATGGCAAAACCTGTATGTTACTGTAAGTTGCTGAGGTATGAGCTGTTTTTGTGTGAAGCTCACTTTAATAATAGGGATGGCACGATACCAACACTCTAGTGGTCGGTGCCAATACCATTAACATTTTACGGGTCTCGGTGCAGCAAAATCTGTTGGAACTATTTTACCATTTTATTTAACTTTGAAAAAAATATTACATTAAATTCAATGAGTTTATTATTTATGATGAAATGTAACTTCAATATTTTGGGAAAATGGCCATCCCTAGTCCTCATATAGTGACACAGCAGAAGCTAAGACAGCAGCGTGTGTGCGTGTGTGTTCAAACTTTCAGTACCGGTACTTGTGACATCCCTAGTGTATAACAATTGTTTTAAGAGGACCTAAGCTCAAGGAAGTCTTGAGAATGTTTTCCGGCTTGAATGTTGATTATTTCCTCATATTCTCCATTGTTGCGGCTCCTCTCTTCCCAGTCTGTCAGTAACGCTCTGTTTAGTTCCGCTCTCTATGAAGCCCCTCCTTCTGAAAAGCACACTGTGCTCTGATTGGTCGGCTGGAGCAGTGTGTTGTGATTGGTGTTTGGGTAATGTCCCGCCCCTTACCCTAACCGCCAGTTTCAACACACGACTAACTCAACCAGCCCCGACCCCTTTATTCTGCATATGAATTATTATAATGAGGAATATTGTGATGTGTTGGTTCCCTCAAGACTACAATGGAGGTGTTTCAGGAGTTCAGAAACACTGATAGAGAGAAGAACTCGGAGCACTTTCATTATCAAACAGCTGAACATGGGGAAAAGCATAACAGGATGGTTATATTGCATTGTACACCAAATGTTTTCAGCCTACAGAGGAGTTTAAGTGTGGAACAGGAAACATTTGTTGTGAAGTGAATCTGTGGCTGTGGACTGAAGCTTCACATTGGGAAGCAGCTGTCCGGTGAAACGCTGCTCTATTAATGCGCGTCGTTGGCTCACACACAGCGCTGAGGGGTACAGAAGTGTCCAGTTCTGCGTCTCTCGTGGGCCTTTGCAGTTGTTTAAGTTTGAATGGTCTTTTGTTTCTGTGTCTCTTCATGCGGTGATCTGAAGCTGTAGGCCATCTCTGCACTCGTCTCTGCCATGTGTTTAGAAATTACAGCATTGAGTAAAATGTGTTGTAAATAATTAAGCACCATTATTTAGTGAACATTGGGTGTACTAGCACATCTGTCTGCTGTTGGTGCAATGAACATGAGCTGATCTTCAGTTTATCATTCAAAAAGCAGCAGTAATACGTGTCTGAACTGGACGCGATGAGATTCCAGTGATGAGCAGTTTGTCTGTCCACTCCAGATGCGACACAACATGACGTGACTCAAAAACCACAGCCAATCAGAAGAGCGTGTGGGAGGAGTCTCTCAGTCTCTCTTTTATCAGATTTATAAAAGACAGATACACTGTACCGATTCTTTCAGAAAACAGCCGAGCTCGTGGAGGCGTGCAGTGGGCGGAGCTAAAGACACACACACACACACACACACACACACACACACACACACACACACACACACACACACACACACACACACACACACACACACACACGTACACGTTGGTGTTGTTAACGCTGGGTTATTTGGGAAGCTGAGGTGACCAGAAACACACTTCTTTAGTGACATTTGTTGATCTCGTGTCTAAACGCACAAGTCTGTTTACCTGCATTAGCCATTAACCAACATCAGAGAACCATGAATATGCAAATGTGCTGTGAAATTGAAATTGTATCACACACATTGTAATATATTTTATATCTAAGGGGCTCTGCTGATATAAGACGTTTGTGAAACCTTAAATAATAGATTGAGGATTTGATGCTGAACAGGAGATTATCCCAGTGATTGTCCACAAACGTGTGCTTTTTTTGTCCTGATTAAAGATGCAACGCCCCATTAAACTGACTTTCCCCTGAAAGCAGTTTCCAGAGGCACTTCCTGGTTTAGTGCCGTGGTTTTCCAGGAATCATGAACTGTTTGTCTAAAAGGAAGACTCGACGAACATAGGATGCCACACATTGGATTGATCAACACGATGGATCTATATATTATACCTAACTTTTCCTCCTCTGTGTGTCTTGGACAGGGCGGTGAATGGATTGGCGGATATTAAATAGCATCAGGTAATGAAAGTCATTACAGACTGCTACTACAGCAAGAGCCGGAGTTTAGTGAGGCTTGTTTGTTGGTTGTGGTCAGCGTGTGGATGAGTCCTGTGTGTGTTGAGCAGCGCTGGCCTCTGGCAGAGGTTTCGGGTCTGGCCTCTTCGGCATTGAAGCACAAGGCCGGTCTCTGTGTGGAGAGGGTAAACTGGCCCCGGGCCCCGGAGTCAAACAACATGGCAGCAGCTGTCTAAAGACCAGGCCAGTGTGTCCTTTCAGACGGACACAGACACGGCTTTATACCGTCCTGCTGTTATTGGATGGCTGTGCGCTTGGAAAAAGCCACTGAGATATGAGACCTCTTTCCTCTCTCTGACTGTTTGGCATCGCATGATGGTTGATATCAGAAATCTCCACACTAGAGGTCAATATTGCTTTCTACAGATACGGATGACTTGGGGAAGGTTAAAGTCATTTTCCAGTTGAAGGGATAGTTCACCCAAAAATGATATTTCTGTCATCATTTACTCCCCCTCAAGCTGTTCCAAACCCGTATGAATTTCTTTATGAAGATATTTTGAATAATTTTCATAGTATTTGTTTTTCTGCATACTGTGGAAGTCAGTGGGCCCATTAACTTTCATTTTTAGGAAGTTGTTTAAATGCACTTCTTATGTAAATGTATTTTAATGACCTGTATTTCATTAAAAACAATATATATATATATACATAAGTGACCTATATTTCATTATATATATATATATATATATATATATATATATATATATATATATAATCTCAGCACTCACTCATAAATAAAACAGAGTTTTTGACAGTAAATGTATTTGTACAGTATTCAACAAATTAATAATTAATACATTTAAATAATAAATCATAGTTTTAAATATTAAACATAATAATAAGTGTTATTATTATCATTATCAATAATAGCAATTGTAAATAAAATAAAAATCACATGAATATATTGTAATATATTATTATAATAATTTCAATTATTATTCTTAACAATAATGGAAAATTATAAATATTTTTATAAAATATTCATAAATGGGTAAAACTAATAATATCTGAAAATACAAAAATGATCACATTCATATTTTTCAATACATTAAAATAATTTATTATTATTATTATTAATAACAGATCATTTAAAATATTTATTTATAAATAAAATAGTAATTGAAAATACAAATCATCTCATTCATATTTTTCAATACATTATTAAAATGTATTATTCATTATTATTATTAACAATTGAAAATTATACACATTTTATTATTTATATTTTATATTTGTAAATAAAATATTAAATACAAATCATACATTAATATATTTATTGAGCAATAATTGAAAATTATGAATATTTTAATAAAATAATATTGATAAATACACTGATAATGAGAATTTACAATACAAAATGCTATTATAATATTATTTATAAATAAAATGTAATAGTAATAATTCATTGTTGATGATGAAATTATTATGATTAATTATTGGAGTTTATCTGCAGAAAATACAAATCAATCTACTCCCTACAGATTAAAAATTAAAGCCTGGCACGTTTTTCCTGACCACCTCACTCTTCTGGACCGTAGGAGTTTGTCGAGGTTCTTCATGGTTTTGTCTGAATGTGTCTCTTCTGCGTTCTGTAGGTGCCGTGAGGTCATGGTTGGCTCGTAAAGCTCTGCGTTTCCATTAGAGCAGCTCTTGTAGTTTCCAGTTGTTTCCACTGTACAAGTGCGGCTGGTGTTTGATGTTTGAGACGGGTGTGGTGTGGAGGACTGGGAAAGGGGTGGTGGGTCTGATGGTAACACAACCCGCCTGGGCTAAAAATAGACGTGGAAGGAAAAGCCTGGATGTCTGTGGTCTCTTGTGCTAATTACAGGGTGAGGTTAACTGTGCAAACCTACAGATGTGCGCGCACTGTTGCATAGTTTGTTGCAAAGCATTTTTTTCACATGAGGTGTCCGTATGTGGTTACATAAGCCAGTAACTTTAACTAGGCCACCTCTGAAATAATCTCTCCATATAAAGGCCCTATCTATACACTGTATTGCCAAAAGTTTTGGGACGCTTGCCTTTCCATGCACATGAACTTTTTAATGCCATCCCATTCTTAATCCGTAGGGTTTAATATGGAGTCGGCCCACCCTTTGCAGCTCTAACAGCTTCAACTCTTCTGGGAAGGCTTTCCACAAGGTTTAGGAGTGTGTTTATGGGAATTTTTGACCATTCTTCTAGAAGAGCATTTGTGAGGTCAGGCACTGATGTTGGACGAGAAGGTCTGGCTCACAGTCTCCACTCTAATTCATCCCAAAGGTGTTCTATCGGGATGAGGTCAGGACTCTGTGCAGGCCAGTCAA
>CM031960.1:3031395-3121395 GCA_018749465.1 Paracanthobrama guichenoti | reverse complement strand
CTACTAACCATCATGAATACCTTAGCAACCATGTAGCAACACCCTAGAAACCACCTCAAGTACTCTAGCAACAACATAGCAACCACCCAGAATAACTCAGCAACTGTAGCACCCTAACAACCACCCCATCCATCCATCCATCCATTTATGTCTCTATCCATCCATCCATCCATCCATTTATGTCTCCATCCATCCATCCATTTATTATCCATCCATTTATGTCTCCATCCATCCATCCATTTATGTCTCCATCCATCCATCCATTTATGTCTCCATCCATCCATCCATCCATTTATGTCTCCATCCATCCATCCATCCATTTATGTCTCCATCCATCCATCCATCCATTTATGTCTCCATCCATCCATCCATTTATGTCTCCATCCATCCATCCATCCATCCATTTTATGTCTCCATCCATCCATCCATCCATCCATCCATCCATCCATCCATTTATATGTCTCCATCCATCCATCCATCCATTTATATGTCATCCATCCATCCATTTATATGTCTCCATCCATTTATGTCTCCATCCATCCATCCATCCATTTATGTCTCCATCCATCCATTTATGTCTCCATCCATCCATCCATTTATATGTCTCCATCCATCCATCCATTTATGTCCATCCATCCATTTGTCTCCATCCATCCATCCATTTGTATATCCATCCATCCATCCATTTATATGTCCTCCATCCATCCATCCATCCATCCATTTATATGTCTCCATCCATCCATTTATATGTCCTCCATCCATCCATCCATCCATCCATTTATATGTCTCCATCCATCCATCCATTTATATGTCTCATCCATCCATCCATCCATTTATATGTCTCCATCCATCCATCCATCCATCCATCCATCCATCCATTTATATCCATCCATCCATCCATCCATCCATTTATATGTCTCCATCCATCCATCCATCCATCCATTTATATGTCTCCATCCATCCATCCATCCATCCATATGTCTCCATCCATCCATCCATTTATATGTCTCCATCCATCCATCCATCCATTTATATGTCTCCATCCATCCATCCATCCATTTATATGTCTCATCCATCCATCCATCCATCCATTTATATGTCTCCATCCATCCATCCATCCATTTATATGTCTCCATCCATCCATCCATCCATTTATATGTCTCCATCCATCCATCCATCCATCCATCCATCCATTTATATGTCTCCATCCATCCATCCATCCATTTATATGTCTCCATCCATCCATCCATCCATTTATATGTCTCCATCCATCCATTTATGTCTCCATCCATCCATCCATCCATCCATCCATTATTTATGTCATCCATCCATCCATCCATCCATCCATCTATTTATGTCCATCCATCCATCCATTTATGTCTCCATCCATCCATCCATTATGTCTCCATCCATCCATCCATTTATATCTCTCCATCCATCCATCCATCCATCCATTATGTCTTCCATCCATCCATCCATCCATCTATGTCTCCATCCATCCATCCATTTATGTCTCCATCCATCCATCCATCCATCCATCCATCCATCCATTTATGTCTCCATCCATCCATCCATCCATCCATCCATCATCCATCCATCCATCCATCCATCCATCTATGTCTCCATCCATCCATCCATTTATATGTCTCCATCCATCCATCCATCCATTATATGTCTCCATCCATCCATCCATTTGTCTCCATCCATCCATCTATTTGTCTCCATCCATCCATCCATCCATTTATCCATCCATCCATCCATCCATCCATCCATTTATCCATCCATCCATCCATCCATTTATGTCTCCATCCATCCATCCATATTTATGTCTCCATCCATCCATCCATCCATCCATTTATATGTCTCCATCCATCCATCCATCCATTTATATGTCTCCATCCATCCATCCATCCATCCATTATATGTCTCCATCCATCCATCCATCCATATATATCCATCCATCCATCCATCCATTTATATGTCTCATCCATCCATCCATCCATTTATATGTCTCTCCATCCATCCATCCATCCATTATATGTCTCATCCATCCATCCATCCATCCATCCATTTATATGTCTCCATCCATCCATCCATCCATCCATCCATTTATATATGTCCATCCATCCATCCATCCATCCATCCATCCATCCATCCATCCATCCATTTATATGTCTCCATCCATCCATCCATCCATTTATATGTTTATCCATCCATCCATCCATTTCCATCCATCCATCCATCCATCCATCCATCCATCCATTTATATGTCTCCATCATCCATCCATCCATCCATCCATTTATATCCATGTCCATCCATCCATCCATCCATTTATATGTCTCCATCCATCCATCCATTTATATCTCCATCCATCCATCCATCCATCCATCCATCCATCCATTTATGTCTCCATCCATCCATCCATTTATATGTCTCCATCCATCCATCCATCCATTTATATGTCTCCATCCATCCATCCATCCATCCATCCATTTTATGTCTCCATCCATCCATTTATCTATTTATGTCCATCCATCCATCCATTTTATGTCTCCATCCATCCATCCATTTATGTCATCCATCCATCCATCCATCCATTATATGTCATCCATTTATATCCATCCATCCATCCATTTATATGTCTCCATCCATCCATCCATCCATCCATTTATATGTCTCCATCCATCCATCCATTTATATGTTCATCCATCCATCCATCATCCATCCATTTATGTCTCATCCATCCATCCATCCATTTATCTCCATCCATCCATCCATCCATATATGTCTCCATCCATCCATCCATCTATGTCATCCATCCATCCATCCATCCATCCATCCATCTATGTCTCCATCCATCCATCCATCTATGTCCATCCATCCATCCATCCATCCATCTATGTCATCCATCCATCCATCCATCCATCCATTTATCCATCTCCATCCATCCATATCATCCATCCATTTCTATGTCCATCCATCCATCCATTTATCCATCCATTTATATGTCTCCATCCATCCATTTTTTATGTCCATCCCATCCATCCATCATCATTTATCCATCCATCCATCTATGTCCATCCATCCATCCATCCATCTATGTCTCCATCCATCCATCCATGTCCATCCATCCATCCATCCATCCATTTATGTCATCCATCCATCCATCCATCCATCCATGTCTCCATCCATCCATATCCATCCATCCATCCATCCATTTATATCCATCCATCCATTATATGTCCATCCATCCATCCATCCATCCATTTATATGTCTCCATCCATCCATCCATTTATATGTCTCCATCCATCCATCCATCCATCCATTTATATGTCCTCCATCCATCCATTTATGTCTCCATCCATCCATCCATTTATGTCCATCCATCCATCCATCCATCCATTTATATGTCTCCATCCATCCATCCATTTATGTCTCCATCCATCCATCCATTTCCATCCATCCATCCATCCATCCATCCATCCATCCATCCATCCATCCATCCATCCATTTATGTTATCCATCCATCCATCCATCCATTTATATGTCTCCATCCATCCATCATCCATCCATTTATATGTCTCCATCCATCCATCCATTTATATCCATCCATCCATCCATTTATATCTCCATCCATCCATCCATTTATATGTCTCCATCCATCCATCCATCCATTTATGTCTCCATCCATCCATCCATCCATCCATTTATATGTCTCCATCCATCCATCCATCCATCCATTTATATGTCTCCATCCATCCATCCATCCATTTATATCCATCCATCCATCCATCCATCCATTTATATGTCTCCATCCATCCATCCATCCATTATATCCATCCATCCATCCATCCATCCATCCATTTATATGTCTCCATCCATCCATCCATTTATATGTCTCCATCCATCCATCCATCCATCCATCCATCCATCCATCCATCCATCCATTTATGTGTCCATCCATCCATCCATCCATTTATGTCTCCATCCATCCATCCATCCATCCATCTCCATCCATCCATCCATCCATTTATATGTCTCCATCCATCCATCCATCCATTTATATGTCTCATCCATCCATCCATCCATTTATATGTCTCCATCCATCCATCCATCCATCCATTTATCCATCATTTATCCATCCATCCATCCATCCATTTATATGTCTCCATCCATCCATCCATCCATCCATTTATATGTCTCCATCCATCCATCATCCATCCATCCATTTATATGTCTCCATCCATCCATCCATCCATCCATCCATCCATCCATTTATATCCATCCATCCATCCATCCATCCATCCATCCATTTATGTCTCCATCCATCCATCCATCCATTTATGTCTCCATCCATCCATCCATCCATTTATATGTCTCCCATCCATCCATCCATCCATCCATCCATCCATCCATCCATTTATGTCCATCCATCCATCCATCCATTTATATGTCTCCATCCATCCATCCATCCATCCATCCATCCATTTATATGTCTCCATCCATCCATCCATCCATATGTCCATCCATCCATCCATCCATCCATCCATTTATATCATCCATCCATCCATCCATTTTATGTCTCCATCCATCCATCCATCCATCCATGTATCTCCATCCATCCATTTATGTATCCATCCATCCATCCATATCATCCATCCATCCATCCATTTATGTCTCCATCCATCCATCCATTTATGTCTCCATCCATCCATCCATTTATGTCTCCATCCATTTGTCTCCATCCATCCATCCATTTATGTCTCCATCCATTTGTCTCCATCCATCCATCCATTTATGTCTCTCCATCCATCCATCCATTTATGTCTCCATCCATCCATCCATTTATGTCTCCATCCATCCATCCATCATCCATTTATATGTCTCCATCCATTTATATGTCTCCATCCATCCATCCATCCATCCATTTATGTCTCCATCCATCCATTTATGTCTCCATCCATCCATTTATATGTCTCCATCCATCCATTTATATGTCTCCATCCATCCATTTATGTCTCCATCCATCCATCCATTTGTCTCCATACATCCATCCATTTGTCTCCATACATCCATCCATTTGTCTCCATCCATCCATCCATTTATATGTCTCCATCCATCCATCCATTTATATGTCTCCATCCATCCATCCATTTATATGTCTCCATCCATCCATCCATTTATATGTCTCCATCCATCCATCCATCTCCATCCATCCATCCATTTATATGTCTCCATCCATCCATCCATCCATCCATTTATATGTCTCCATCCATCCATCCATCCATTTATATCCATCCATCCTCCATCCATCCATCCATCCATTTATATGTCTCCATCCATCCATCCATCCATCCATCCATTTATGTCTCCATCCATCCATCATTTATGTCTCCATCCATCCATCCATCCATCCATCCATCCATCCATCCATTTATTTATGTCTCCATCCATCCATCCATCCATCCATCTATTTATATGTCATCCATCCATCCATCCATCCATCCATTTATATGTCTCCATCCATCCATTTATATGTCTCCATCCATCCATCCATTTATATGTCTGCCATCCATCCATCCATCCATTTATATGTCATCCATCCATCCATCCATTTATATGTCTCCATCCATCCATCATCCATGTATATCCATCCATCCATCCATTTTTGTCTCCATCCATCCATCCATTATATGTCTCCATCCATCCATCCATCCATCCATCCATCCATCCATCCATTTATGTCTCCATCCATCCATCCATCTATGTTCCATGTCATCCATCCATCCATCCATCCATTTTATGTCTCCATCCATCCATCCATTTATATGTCTCCATCCATCCATTTATATGTCTCCATCCATCCATCCATCCATTTATATGTCTCCATCCATCCATCCATCCATCCATTTATATGTCTCCATCCATCCATCCATCCATCCATTTATATGTCTCCATCCATCCATCTATTTATGTCTCCATCCATCCATCCATCCATCCATCCATTTGTCTCCATCCATCCATCCATTTATATGTCTCCATCCATCCATCCATTTATATGTCTCCATCCATCCATCCATCCATCCATCCATTTATATGTCTCCATCCATCCATCCATCCATCCATTTGTCTCCATCCATCCATCCATTTATATGTCTCCATCCATCCATCCATTTATGTCTCCATCCATCCATCCATTTATATCTCCATCCATCCATCCATCCATCCATTTATATGTCTCCATCCATCCATCCATCCATCCATCCATTTATATGTCTCCATCCATCCATCCATCCATCCATCCATTTATATGTCTCCATCCATCCATCCATCCATTTATATGTCTCCATCCATCCATCCATCCATTTATATGTCTCCATCCATCTCCATCCATCCATCTATTTATGTCTCCATCCATCCATCCATCCATCCATCTGTCTCCATCCATCCATCCATCCATCTATTTATGTCTCCATCCATCCATCCATCCATCTATTTATGTCTCCATCCATGTCTCCATCCATCCATCCATTTATGTCTCCATCCATCCATCCATCCATTTATATGTCTCCATCCATCCATTTATGTCTCCATCCATCCATCTATTTATGTCTCCATCCATCCATCCATCCATCCATCCATCCATCCATCTATTTATGTCTCCATCCATCCATCCATCCATCTATTTATGTCTCCATCCATCCATTTGTCTCCATCCATCCATTTGTCTCCATCCATCCATCCATTTATGTCTCTATCTATCCATCCATCCATCCATCATTCTATTGTTGCATACATACATTAAAACTATTTCAAACTTCAAGCTTTTAAAACTCAATCAAACTTTCTGGCTAGGCTTTTTCAAGCCAACTTATGTTGTCTACAAACTTTTTTTTGTTTTGGTCTAGTTTTATATTCTAATAATATTTCACATTTCTTTACTGTTTTTGATCAAATAAACACAGCCTTGGTGAGCAGAAGAGACTTCCTTGAAACGCATAAAAAAAATCTTACCAACCATATCATTTCATTTGACCTGATATAAAAAAAGCCTTATGTGTAAATGTGTGAGAAACATTGCCGTTCATGTGTAAAGCGCTGGTTTCCGTGTGTGTCCTCCGCAGGTAAAGAGTTCCCCAACACCTTCGACACGCTGGTGAAGAAAATCTGCAGGTATCTCTTCCACGTTCTGGCCCACATCTACTGGTCCCACTACAAGGAGACGGTGGCCATGGACCTGCACGGACACCTAAACACACTGTACACGCATTTCATAGTCTTTATAAGGGAATTCAACCTGATGGACCCCAAGGAGACGTCCATAATGGACGACCTGACGGAGGCCCTGTGCACGCCTCTGCCGCCCCAGCCACAGAACCACGTGACCGAGAGATGAGGCCGGCGCCCGCGCTCGCGCCGCACCTGCCAAGCCGGGGTTCAGAAGGACTTCAGCGCTCGCACAGCCGCTGGGACTCACAGACCTTCACCCTCCCAGAACATTGCTCTCTTTAGGACCCAGTGAGGAGCGCTCAGCCGGGCCGGGCGACCTCAGAGGCGGCCCGTCTAACCCTTTAACCAAGAACAACCTGATGCTTCTTTCGTTTCCTTTCCCGGTTTGCGCTCCCTTGCCCCTTCGACGCATACAAGCAGCACTTTCCCCTCTCTTGGTTTGATAAGGGTGTTGGCCTGTTGGCCTGGGTATAAAGTGTTTCTTGTGTGTGTGTGTGTGTGTGTAGTGTGTGTGTGTGTGTGTGTGTGTGTGTGTGTGTGTGTGTGTGCGTGTGTGTGTGTGCGTGTGTGTGCGTTCAAGGCTTTTGCACTCAGGAACTGAGAGAGCTGTCAATGCTACCTGCTCACCCATAAGCCTCTCGGTGTCACTTTACTCATCATATAGCGGCCCCATCGTCCCAAACGGCCCTCTACGTAAACGGGATAGACTTGTGTTGCGTATTAGCATGTTAACCACTGTAGAGGAGCCCGTGTTAGACGGGCGTGCCGGCCCCAGGGCCTGGGCTCACGCGTTCTCTCTCGAGTGACAAGGACATTGGCGTTGTCTGCTGTTGAATCCAAACGCCTGCTCTTCAGGCTCTGGGAGCGTCCCGGGACGCGGGGAGGCTTGCCATCACGCCTGGCCTCCTTCTGAAAAGACCATTTGTGAATGGAAAAGAATGTACACTTAGTCTCTACGTATCGATCGCGAAGATTATTATTATCTTACAGTGACTGAGAGCGAGGAGAAGAGCGGCAGATGTTTTAGTTGTGTTGCGATGACCTTTGTGAGAAGATCGGACCTTTTCCTTTTATTTAATTTATTTCTTTGTTTTCTTTTTCTTTTGGTTTTAGTTGACGTTTTTCAGGGCTCCTCAGTTCTGGCTTTTTGTTTTATGTATTTTAATAATACTTTAAGTTAAAAGCGATTTAATATTTTAAGCTCTGCAAATTATAACCTAATAAAATATTTAAAAGTCACAAGCGATGGTATTTAGTGTCTTTTTTTCATGTCCTGGTCATTTCAAGTGATTGTATTTTTGTAGATGTTTAACGGTGGAATTCCTGATGGAAAACTACATTACCCATTACCCATAATTCCATAAATGTGCCAAAAGCACCACTCACCAATCATTTTAGCTAAAATTTAGCTACATTTAGCTACATTTAGCTCATTTTTAAGAGCTGGGCTCCGCCACTTGCCTTTAAAAAAAAATTTTTTTGCTTTAAATCAAAGTTTGTAATAAAGTGGGCAGCACTTTTGCACTCCATTCACTAAACCCCTGCTTTAGGTTTTACTGGCCGAAAACTACATTACCCATGATTCTCCACTCCACCAATCAGAGAATCAAAACAAGCAAATCGTGCCAAAAGAGCTCCGCCCACTTGTCTTTGTCTTTGTCTGATTTTCAAAGTTTGTAATAAAGTGGGCGGCACTTTTGCACTCTGTTTTACTGGTGATAAACTACATTACCCATGATTCTCTACTCCACCAAAGAAACAAGCAAATCCTGCCAAAAGAGCTCCGCCCACTTTTGAAACTGGCCGTGTGGTTTTCACACTGGGGTCCGGGGCCCTCAGGGGCCACAGGGAGTGCCAGGGGCCAGGGGTCAGGGGAAGGGTTTGGACAACAGTGTAAAAAGTCATGATTAAGATTAAATAAAGATATTGAAGTATAAATTTGCTATAAATTAATAAAACAAATGCTATATTTTAGATTAAAATATTATTTAAAAATGGCAAAAATAACTAAAATAAATATTAAAATAAAAAATGATATAAATTAATAAAACAAAAATCACGTATTTAGATACATTTTCTATTAATAAACGACTAAAATTTATGAAAATTAAATGTTATATAAATTAATAAAATTAATACTAAATTTTAGATTAAAATATTTTTAAAAATGACAAAAATAAATACATGAAAAATAAATAAGATAAAAAAAGATGAAAATACACATTTTATATAAATAGAACAAATACCAAATATTGATTTAAAAAAATGCCATTAATAAATGACTAAAATAAAGATTAAAATAAAAATTTGATCTAAATTAATAAAAACAGTTACATATGCTGTTAATAAATGACTAAAATGATTCAAATAAAAATTATGCAACTTAAAAGCCACATATTAGATACATTTGCTATTAATAAATGACTAAAATAAATAGAGAATATAGAAAATATAGAAATTAATAAAACATACCAAATATTGGATTAAAAAAATTGCTATTAATACAGTATTGTTCAAAATAATAGCAGTACAACGTGACTCACCAGATTAATCAAGGTTTTTAGTGTATTTTTTATTGCTACGTGGCAAACAAGTTACCAGTAGGTGCAGAAAACCAACCAGACCCAGCATTCATGATACGCACGCTCTTGAGGCTGTGCTATTGGGCAATTAGCTGAAAGGGGCGTGTTCAAAAAAATAGCAGTGTGGCATTCAATCACTGAGGTCATCAGTTTTGTGAAGAAACAGGTGAGAATCAGGTGGCCCCTGTTTAAGGATGAAGCCAGCACTTGCTAAACATGCATTTGAAAGCCTGAGGAAAAGGCATTGTTCAGAAGAACAGCGTACTTAAAAAGTTGATTGGAGAGGGGAACACCTATAAAGAGGTGCAAAAACTTATAGGCTGTTCAGCTAAAATGATCTCCAATGCCTTAAAATGATCTCCAATGCCTTAAAATGGAGAGCAAAACCAGAGAAACGTGGAAAAAAACGGAAGACAACCATCAAAATGGATGGAAGAATAACCAGAATGGCAAAGGCTCAGCCAATGATCAGCTCCAGGATGATCAGAGACAGTCTGGAGTTACCTGCAAGTACTGTGACAGTTAGGAGACGTCTGTGTGAAGCTAATCTAATCCCCCGCAAAGTCCCTCTGTTAAAAAAAGGCATGTGCAGAAGAGGTTACAATTTGCCAAAGAACACATCAACTGGCCTAAAGAGAAATGGAGGAACATTTTGTGGACTGATGAGAGTAAAATTGTTCCTTTTGGGTCCAAGGGCCACAGGCAGTTTGTGAGACGACCCCCAAACTCTGAACTCAAGCCACAGCACACAGTGAAGACTGAAGCATGGTGGTGCAAGCATCAGGCCTATTTATCGCATACCAGGGATCATGGATCAGTTTGCATATGTTAAAATACTTGAAGAGGTCATGTTGCCCTATGCTGAAGAGGACATGCCCTTGAAATGGTTGTTTCAACAAGACAATGACCCCAAACACACCAGTAAACGAGCAAAGTCTTGGTTCCAAAGCAACAAAATTAATGTTATGGAGTGGCCAGCCCAATCTCCGGACCTTAAGCCAATCGAGAACTTGTGGGGTGATATCAAAAATGCTGTTTCTGAAGCAAAACCAAGAAATGTGAATGAATCATGGCGTGGAATAACAGCTGAGAGGTGCCATAGGCTGGTCGACTCCATGCCACACAGATGTGAAGAGGTTTAAAACACTGTGGTCATACAACTAAATATTAGTTTAGTGATTCACAGGATTGCTAAATCCTAGAAACAAAAACGTTTGTACAATTTTTTTTGAACACGCCCCTTTCAGCTAATTGCCCAATAGCACAGCCTCAAGAGCGTGCGTATCATGAATGCTGGGTCTGGTTGGTTTTCTGAGAATCTGCTGCACCTACTGGTAACTTGTTTGCCACGTAGCAATAAAAAATACACTAAAAACCTTGATTAATCTGGTGAGTCACGTTGTACTGCTATTATTTTGAACAATACTGCAAATGACTAAAATAGATTCAGATAAATACACAGTACAGTAGAAAAAACTTTATTATAATAATAATATTTTCTAAATAATTTACACACGTTTATAACACTCATTTTTCACAGTATAAATTGTGTCTTTATAAATTCAAATGTATAGCTGTTCTTTATTTGCGGTTTGGGGGCGTGGCATCGAAGACCCTCGTCCCCAAGTCCAAACTGAATGCATGTTTTAAAAATGGGCATTTTATCTGAAAAATACAAGAGTCGCGCTACAGGTCACCAATATGCAGAATATTGTGCAGTTCATCATTTTATTATCTTACAAGAAATGAATTATACAAACCATATACAGCCATAAAGCTGTAACTCTACATGATTGCGGCGGTTTATTTGTCGGCTCGCACAAACGCGGAGAAGACGCTGTCCTTCTGCTCCAGCAGCACGTCCGGTTCATCGTATTCAACGATCGCGCCGTGTTTCATCACGATCACCGCGTCTGAGCCCAGGATGGTGTGGACGCGGTGCTGTCCCACACAGAACACATCCGTTTACACGAGGGATGCTTATGATTTATGGCGTACAGTAAGAGAGGTGCAGGTACTCACTGCTATGGTCACCACCGTCCGGTCAGCAAACGCCGTCATCACTACTTTCTGCAGGATACTCTCCTGCGGGAGCAAAGGGAGATGAGGTTAGGTGAGCTTACATGCAGGAAACGGGACACTGAATGACGCTTTCTGGTTCTCACTGTGGCCATGTCAATGGATGCGGTGGCTTCATCCATGATGAGGATGCTGCTCTTCCTCACGAAGGCTCGAGCGAGACAGAAGAGCTGCCTCTGGCCCTGACTGAAGTTCTCTCCGCCCTCGGTCACCACGGCTTCTGTGGAGCAGACCAAAGAAACCATTCCTCTCCGTGCACAGCAAATACAGTCCAGTCTAAAGCCTTACAGCTCTTCTGCTCCCCACGGCTCGTTTATCTGCTCATAACTCCAGTAACGCAGTGTAATACTCCTCCAGTGTAAATCAGCTGTTCTCTAGAAGTGTAATTTATTCCTGTGATCATCATTACTCCAGTCTTCAGTGTCACTGATCATTCTCATGAGGATCTGATGCTCAGCACACATTTATGATTATTATCTATATATCACATTTTAATCTTATGACTTGTTTTACACTGTTCTCCCAACACCTCCAGGGACCCTCTGGATGAACCCGCCTCAGATCTGAATGATTCCAGACGTTAACAGACCAGTAGTGTGGAATTCCGGTCAGCTGGTGGCACTAATGTGCAGACTTCACCTGTAAAACATGCCAAAGCTCATTCACTCACCTAATCCACCGGGCAAAGCTTTAACAACGGGCATGAGCTGGGCGATTTCCAGAGCCTCCCAAAGCATTTGATCTGTGGCCTTTCTCTCTGGATCCAGATTAAACCTGGGGAACAGAGAAAACACACGTGTGCTTCATGACTACAGCTGAGTGTGTGTGTGTGTCTGTGTGAGTGTGTGTGTGTGTGTGTGTGTGTGTGTGTGTCTGTGTGTGTCTGTGTGTGTGTGTGTGTGTGTGTGTGTGTGTCTGTGTGTGTATGTGTGTGTGTCTGTGTGAGTGTGTGTGTGTCTGTCTGAGTGAGTGTGTGTCTGTGTGTGTGTCTGTCTGTGCGTGTGCGCGTCTGTGTGTGTGTGCGTGTGTCTGTGTGTGCGTGCGTGTGTCTGTGTGTGCGTGCGTGTGTCTGTGTGTGCGTGTGTGTGTGTCTGTGTGTGCGCGTGCGTGCGTGCCTGTGCGTGCCTGTGCGTGTCTGTGCGTGTGTGTGTCCGTGTGTGTCTTTCCGTGTGTGTGTGAGTCTGTGTGTGTCTGTGTGTGTGTGTGTGTCTGTATCTGTGTGTTTGTGTCTGTGTCTGTGTGTGTGTGTGTCTGTGTGTGTGTGTGTGTGTGTGTGTGTGTGTGTGTGTGTGTGTGTCTGTGTGTGTGTGTGTGTGTGTCTGTCTCTGTGTCTGTCTCTGTGTCTGTCTCTGTGTGTGTCTCTGTGTGTGTCTGTGTGTGTGTGTGTGTGTGTGTGCGTGCGTGCCTGTGTGTGTGTGTGCGTGCGAGTCTGTGTGTGTGTCCGTGTGTGTGTGAGTCTGTGTGTGTCTGTGTCTCTGTGTCTTTGTGTCTGTGTGTGTGTGTGTGTGTGTGTGTGTGTGTGTGTGTGTGTGTGTGTGTGTGTGTGTGTGTGTGTGTGTGTGTGTGTGTGTGTCTCGGTGTGTGTCTCTGTGTGTGTGTCTGTGTGTGTGTGTGTGTGTGTGTGTGTCTCTGTGTGTGTCTCTGTGTCTGTGTGTCTGTGTGTGTGTGTGTGTGTGTGTGTGTGTGTGTGTGTGTGTGTGTGTGTGTGTGTCTGTGTGCGCAACCTGATGGAAATGCAGTTTAAAGGATCAGTTCACTTCAAAATGAAAATTCTGATCATTTCCTCACCCCCATCTCATCCAATATGTTCATGTCTTTCTTTCTTCAGTGGAAAAGAAATGAAGTTTTTTGAGGAAAACATTCCAGGATTTTTCTGCACATAATGGACTTCAATGGGAACCGACGGTTGAAGGTCCGAATCAATGCAGCTTCAGAGGAAGGGCTTCAGAGGCTCTGACCGATCCCAGAGGAATAGGGTCTGATCTAGACAAACTATCGGACATTTTCAAAAAATCAACATTTATACACTTTTTAACCTAAATTGCTCATCTTGCGCTGCTCTGCAGCGTGGCATGGATTGCGTAATCCCGTGGGAAAGGTCACACTAGACGTAGGCAGAAGCACCGCCCCCATGTTAAAGCACTCCTGAAGACTAGCACAAACATCCTTTAGCAAAAAAAGGTAAAACAATGATGTTGGACTATTTTGAAGTTGAAGAGTTTTTTTGGTAAAGGGTGCTTGCATTAGTCCTCACACGAGCGCTTGAGGCGGCGCTTCTGCCTACGTCTAGTGTGACCTTTCCCACGGGATTACGCAATCCGTGCCACGTTGCAGAGCAGCGCAAGATGAGCAATTTAGGTTAAAAAGTGTATAAATGTTGATTTTTTTTTTTGGTTTTTTTTCTTTTTTTTGAAAATGTCCGATAGTTTGTCTGGATCAGACCCTATTCCTCTGGGATCGGTCAGAGCCTCTGAAGCCCTTCCTCTGAAGCTGCATTGATTTGGACCTTCAACCGTCGGTTCCCATTGAAGTCCATTATGTGCAGAAAAATCCTGGAATGTTTTCCTCAAAAAACTTCATTTCTTTTCCACTGAAGAAAGAAAGACATGAACATATTGGATGAGATGGGGGTGAGGAAACTATCAGGAAATGTTCATTTTGAAGTGAACTGATCCTTTAAAGGAGTAAATCCTGTGTGCAGCCTCACCGGATTGTTCCACTGAATAGAATGGGATCCTGCAGGATAATGGAGAACTTTGATCGTAGCGTCTGCAGAGGAAGCTTGGCTATATCAATCCCGTCGATGACAATTTGCCCTGTGTGAGAACAACACACACCATGACCTCAAAGACCTGCAGAACACGAAGAGCTTGATCATTTCAGGGAGTTTTACCCTCAAACGTGTCCAGCATTCTGAAGAGAGCCAAAGAAAAGGAGGATTTTCCACTTCCTGTCCGTCCACAAATTCCCACCTAGCAACAAAAGCTTCAGTTGTTATGTGCTCAGTTTGTTTGTGTGTGTGTGTGTGTGTGTGTGTCTGTATTTGTTTGTGTATTTGTATTTGTGTGTGTGTCTCTGTGTGTGTCTGTGTCTGTGTATTTGTATTTGTGTATTTGTGTGTGTGTGTTTGTCTGTGTGTCTGTGTCTGTGTGTGTCTGTCTGTGTGCGTCTGTCTGTGTGTGCGTCTGTCTGTGTGTGCGTCTGTGTGTTTGTCTGTGTCTGTCTGTGTGTGTGTGTCTGTGTCTGTCTGTGTGTGTGTCTGTGTCTGTCTGTGTGTGTGTCTGTGTGTGTGTCTGTGTCTGTCTGTGTGTGTGTGTCTGTGTCTGTCTGTGTGTGTGTGTCTGTGTCTGTCTGTGTCTGTCTGTGTGTGTCTGTGTGTGCGTCTGTGTCTGTGTGTGCGTCTGTGTCTGTGTGTGCGTCCGTCTGTGTGTGTGCGTCTGTGTCTGTGTGTGCGTCTGTGTGTGTGTGTGCGTCCGTCTGTGTGTGTGCGTCCGTCTGTGTGTGCGTCTGTGCGCGTGCTGTGCGCGTGTTCTGCTGGCCTCTGTGTGCGCGCGCGTTCGCTGCGCGTCTGTGTGCGCGTCTGTGTGTGTGTCTGTCTGTGTCTGTCTGTGTCTGTGTGTGTGTCTGTCTGTGTCTGTCTGTGTGTCTGTCTGTGTGTGCGTCTGTCTGTCTGTCTGTCTGTGTGTGCGTCTGTCTGTGTGTGCGTCTGTCTGTCTGTGTGTGCGTCTGTCTGTCTGTGTGTGCACGCGTGTGTCTGCGCGTGTGTCTGCGCGTGTGTCTGCGTGTGTGTCTGCGCGTGTGTGTGCGCGTGTGTGCGCGTCTGTGTGCGTATCTGTGTGTGTTGGTGTGAGTGTGTGTGTGTGTGTGTCTGTCTGTGTGTCTGTCTGTGTGTCTGTCTGTGTGTGTTGGTGTGAGTGTGTGTTGGTGTGACGGTGTGACGCGTGTGCTGACCTTCTGTCCGGGTCGGATGTGTGCGTTGACGTGTCTCAGGACCGGTTTCAGGCTGCTGTCGTAGCGCACGCTCAGGTTCTTGATCTGGATCTCTCCGTACTTCGGCCATCCCGCAGGAACCTGAGCTGGAGCTGCACACACAGACACTCTTCTGTCAAACATCACAGATACTGTGCATTCAAACAGTTACCAATGCTAATAATTATATCAATCCATATTTGACTCATCCATATTTTATTATTATATGAATTTAGATCAAATGTCAATACTATAGTTTGATTCTTATTATTCCTGTTTTGTTTTTCCCTGAATGAACATAAATGATTACTGTACATACCAGAAAAAATGCCAAATATACTTTATATAGAAATTATTGGTTTTAAAAGACAGTATCTTTTTATATGTAATAATATATCTGATTATGAAATATATATATAATTAATAAAAACTATGAAACTGATTATAATATTTTATTTATAGTTATTATTTTAAAATATTATATATTGAAATATAAGTATATATATATATTAAATGTTTATTAAAATAAATTAATTCGATTTTTTTCTCCTACATTTTCTTTATTAAATAATAATATATAATAATAATAAATAAAAACTGTTTTTAAAAATAAAATATTATTTTGTTATAATCTATTATAACTTTTTTTCTGTATGATAAAAATAATAATATTCAGATATAATTTAAAATAAAAATTTGTATACATATTATGATTTGTTTAATATTTTATTAATATATTCATATTTGCATGAATGTTTCCTAAAATGTTATTATTTTACGTGTGTGTGTGTGTGTGTGTGTATACTGTATTACCATAAAAAAAAAATTATATAACAGTATAAACTTATATCCAGATTTATTTTCATATTAAATGTATTTATTTATTTAATTTATTTTATATATATATAAAACAGTGTTCCCATTTGTTATGGTCTGGTGCTGTGGTCCTGAGCTGGTGTGTTCACTCACTCATGAGGCCGTCGTAGCTCTCGGCGTGAGTGTGTATGAGCGCGCTGACTCTCTTCACACAGCCCAGCTGCACCTCCATGTCTGCCAGGTTACGCACGATCCAGTTCAGGTAGTTCGACACCTTCAGGAGAGCAGATGAAAGGCTGTTAGAGGCCTGAACTGGCTCTAGTGACGGCTGTGAGGACGGGGCACTTCTGCAGTTTACCATCAGTGCGTAGGTCAGTCCCAGACCCACCAGTCCCGCTGAGAGCTGCCGGTAGAGAGCGTTCGTTATCGACGCAACCGCCGCTATCAGCACCACAAACGCCCCCACGTATTCCTGCACAGTCAACAACAATACTGGAGCAATAATGCATTTATAACATGCTGAAATTAATAATAGACAGATATAAATATCCACATATGAGTGTATGTAATTTAAATCGATTTCCATTACCATGCGAACCTCCAGCCAGCGATTGGCCGCCGTCAGGAAGAGGGAGGAGATGTTATTAGCATCTGTGTGTTCCAGCAGTTTCTTCTTAAACTTCTGCTCATGCCTGGACAAAAGACAGTCCAGTCAATGTCCATTGGTCAGCACTGTGACGACCCCTGTGTTAATGGGGTTTTCCCCAGGCTGAGGAGGATGCTTGGCCGGCTCCGCCCGCTCTAGTGGCTGTTCTCAGGTGGTTTCATTC
This sequence comes from Paracanthobrama guichenoti, assembly GCA_018749465.1. Classification (NCBI taxonomy): domain Eukaryota; kingdom Metazoa; phylum Chordata; class Actinopteri; order Cypriniformes; family Gobionidae; genus Paracanthobrama; species Paracanthobrama guichenoti. Next base: position 3,103,887 of record CM031960.1, on the reverse strand, counting down.
AGTACACCTGTTGCTGACTTCCTGTCGGGCCTTGTTAAAAGGCATGATGAAAAGGCCAGGAGGGCTGCATTCATTACACCACTGATTCCTGATTGTTACATTATATACTGTTTTTTTTTTTTTCCTGTATAATTATATTTTGTTAATAAATGTTGCATTCTATTTCGGCTTTCTTGTGTGTCCCTATCTTTGTTGCGTCCCTTTTCAAGCCCATTAGGCAGCTGCCGTGTGTGTGCGGTCGGTACCTGAAGGCTCTGATGGTGGTGAGCCCCTCCACGGTCTGAGAGTAATGGGACAGAAGCGGCATCTCAGTGCTGTCCTCCAGCTGCTGCAGGTCTCTAACACACACAATATTACCGTTTTCTGCATTATTTTACTGTTTTGTATCATTAAAACATTACATTTTGAGAAATAATAGGAAATATAATACAACATTAATATATTATAAAAATTAAATATTAACATTTTGCATCATTAAAAATTAATTTGAATTATTAATAAGAATCATTAATATATACAAAAACTATATATTTTAAAGAAATACAACTGCAATAAATTATTAAATATGTACATTTTGTTTCATTACAACATTTTTAATTTTTGGAAAAAATAGGAAACAATGCAAAAACTTTGAAACCAAATTAAATATAAAATGAAAACATTCAAAATAAAATAAATTGTAATATATATATATATATAACATTTATAAATTATAAAAATTAAATATGAACATTGTGTATCATATTTTTTTAATTTTGGGAAATAATAGGAAATAAAACAACTTGAATAAAATATAAATATATGTAAAAAAATATTTTAAAACATTTAAAAATGTTGTGGAATAATAGGAATATAATACAAAAATTACATTTAAATATAAAAATGTAAAAACACATATATAATGACAATTTTTTAATATTTAATCTTTAAAAATATATATATTTTTAAATGGGAAATATAATTACAAATAATTATAGCTAAAAAAACAACTTTAAAGAAAAAACCTCAACGACACTATATTATACTAGTTAAACCAGCAGAGTTCTACCAGATATTTTACTATGACCGCGATGGTGTGAAACTTTATAAATCAAAGGCATTATTATCTTGTGTGTATATTTCGTAAGTGTTCTACTCTAGGACTAACCTGGATGCCACTCTGAAATACTTCTGAATGAAGTAACAGGCGATGGCCAGCGGCAGCATAGCGATGAGGAAGACGGGCGTGACGTAAGAGATGACGCCCACCGCAGACACACACAGCAGAGTCGAGCGAATCAAACACTCCATCGTGACCGGAATATGCTGGAATTAAAAATGAAAAACACTAACCAAACCCAGATCAGACATGCATAATAGATGTGTATCTCTTTAACCGGCTGTACCTGATCGATTGTGTTGGTATCTGTCGAGAATCGGTTCAGGATGTTCCCCACTGGAGTTGTCTCAAACAACCTGGGACACAGAAGAGCACACGCATTTGGTTTTTGAAATGTGTTGCGTCAACATGAGCTGTTATTAAAGCCCTGAACTCACACACACCTCATGGGTGCGAGCACTATGATGCGGAGGAGGCTGCAGTGAAGCTCTCGGGCCACCCGTAGACCCGTCCACTCGACCGCCAGAGACGTGACGAGACACAGCACGATCCCCAGAGCACACAACACACAGAACACCTGCAGGTACGACGCGTGACTGAACCCACAGTCCTGACACAATCACAGGAAACAAGATCAGACTCCAACACTTTCTTAAAGCAGTATTTACCTATTTCACAACTGAAGAACCGTTCAAAAGTTTGGGATTTGTAAGAATTATGAATGTGTTTATGAAAGAAGTCTTTTCTGCTCACCAAGGCTGCATTTACAGTATTTGATAAAAAAAAAAAAAAAAGCATTACAAATTGTGAAATATTGCAATTTAAAATAACTGTTTTCTATGTGAATATATAGATAAATGCATATTTTAGTGTCTGGGCATCAAGCGTGCTGAGGTAGCTTTTGTGGATAAGTCATGTACCCACTGCGGGAAGTTGGCCCTCACAGTGTGCGGTTGAGACTCGAGTACCTCAGATGAGGTGGAGTCCCCTCTTCTATACCCAGATCTAGTTCCTCTTCTGTGCATCAGACGAGGGCTCCTTCGGTAAATAGCCAGGGTGACCTGAGGATCACAGTGGAGGCTAACCTGCCGAGTCAGTCTCCATGGGCCCCCCACTCCTCTAGTGCACCGCAAGCTGTTGCCGCGATTGCAACACATCACAATGCAGTAGATGGTAAATCTGTTGGGAAGCATGACCTGATCATCAGGTTCCTGAGGGGTGCGGGAAGGCTAAATCCTCCTCGCCCTCACCCTGTACCCTCTTGGGATCTCTCGTTGGTGCTTATGGCATTACAGAGAGCCCCCTTTCAGCCACCGCAGTCAACTGAGCTGAAGATTCTGTCAATGAAGACAGTGCTCCTGACTGCAGTAGGGGATTATCGTACACATTCTCGGTCAACGAATCATGTCATGGAATTCTAATCTAATCTAATCTAAAAAAAAACTCTCATGTTATCCCGAGATCCCGTCCCGGATATGTGCCCAAGATTCCCACCACTTCTTTCAGGGACCAGGTGGTGAACCTGCAAGTGCTGCCCCTGGAGGAGGCAGACCCAGCCCTTGCTTTGCTCTGTCCCATTCACGCTTTGCGGAACCAGACCAGCTCTTTGTTTGTTATGGAGGCCAGCTGAAGGGAAAGGCTGTCTCCAAGCAGAAGTTGGCCCACTGGATAGTGGATGCCATAGTCTTGGCTTATTAAACTCAAGGCAAGCCATGCCCCCTCAGGTTGAGAGCTCACTCTACCAGGAGTGTGGCTTTTTCTTCCTAGGCACTGGCACATGGTGCCTCGCTGGCAGATATATGTAGATCTGCGGGCTGAGCAACACCAAAAATGTTTGCTAAATTCTATAGTCTTCATGTGGAGCTGGTATCCCCCCGTGTGCTCGCTTCAAGTTGCCAGTGAACACCGGGGACCCGCTCGGTGTCTCGCTTGCTGCGCCATTCCCCTTCTAAGGACCGGATAAGTGTGCTAACTTGCTCTCAGGTGAGTTCCCCAGCTGGCGAACCCTCCAGCACCCTTGGCAGTCAGACGGTGGTTGGCCAGTGGTTGAACCCTGTGCTAGGCTAGGTGCCTATATGTTGTGATCCCTATGGTGATCCCATATGTGTATTCTTCCACGGTACGACTCCTTGTTGGCAAGCTATGTCTTTCCCTTGGCAGAGTCTACTCTGCCATCCCTGCCGATGTTGACTTCCCCCTAATTTGGCTGAAGTTACCCCAGAGACACTACAGAGGCCAGTCCATATGTGTAACTTCCACATGACACGTCCCTATGGGCACGATGTGGCCTCTGTAGTGTCCTTTTCCAGTTGGAAAGGGCATGCTTTCTCAGTGTTATCCAATAATCTTACTGTATTGGTCAAGCGGAACATCAGTAATCAACCTCTGTGTAAGCCCTGTCCTATCTTCCACCCCAGCAGGAGTGGGGGGATCAAGTGGCTTACACGGGGTGCTGGAAGGGACAGCAATAGTGGTGGGGACACTTTAGTGGTGGGAACACTCTACCAGGCAATCATCAGACGTAACATTGAACGTTGATCTCGGTTACATATGTTAGATGTTACGCCCCACCACCACGATCCATGTGCCACCGCTGAACGGCCGGGTCACCGGCTCAGCTCCTCAGAGAACAACTGAATGTGCATTGCATCTGCTTCTGTATTTATACCCATGCTGCGGGGCGGAGTAAGATACGCAAATATTGCATGCCGATGTCCATTGGCTCGTTTAGTTTACACTCAAAGGTCATTGGGCTCTCAGGCGAGATCCCATTACGTTAGTCATCCGATGTAATGTCTCCGTTTCCTCCTTCAGGGAACAAGGGTTAAATATGTAACCGAGACGTTTTCATGGTTCTTTTGCACTTACCATATGATGGTATATTTACCAGCTGAGAACTCGTAAAGAGCTTATAAAATGTGTAATGAACGAAGATCTGCTGCGAGGAGATGCGGTTCTGATGCCTGTACCGAACTGGGTAACATCATGACTAATTGACTATGATGAGAAAAACCAGGTATGATTGAGCATTCTTTCCTTTTAGGCTCGCATCTTGTGACATCAAGTCCTGTTTTTGGTTGGTTTAGATGCTTTTGTTCTGTGTTGTGTTCACATTTCAGTCAGAGTTTGTTTTCAGGAGTTTCGGTCAGCTTGTTTGGTGGCACCAGGGATCAGATGGCAGTGTTCTAACTTATTCAAATGAACCACACTAACAGAGCAATCGCACCAGAGTTCCTTTTAATACACAAGTGTGCACTCATTCTTAATTTATTTCAAAAACAAAAGTCTTACAGACCCCAACTTTTGAAAAGTAGTGTATGTCTTCGACATTTAAATCATATTGGCATTGTTTCCTGAGAATTACCCAGTTATGAAACTGTTTCTATGAAAATATGAACAAACTTTTACCAGAGGAAAACAATAGTCATTCACATGGGACGTAAGAATTTTGTTTGTACTGGACACACAGTCTACTGGGATGTTGAGAGAGACTCAAACAGCTGCGTTCAGACCCTTGGGGCTAAAGAGATTTTACTGCAGTCCACGTGTGTGTGTGTGTGTGTGTGTGTGTGTGTGTGTGTGTGTGTGTGTGTGTGTGTGTGTGTGTGTGTGTGTGTGTGTGTGTGTGTGTGTGTGTTTGTCAGATGGATTGTCTGTGGATTCACACTTAAAAAGTATCAAAGAATTCAACACTTCAAGTTGCTGTTGCCTTCACTAGCAGTGTCAAACGTAACTTGTGTCGTGGTCCAGTTATCTCACCTTTGTGACGGTGCAGTTCCTTTCAGCACTTTCCACCTGCGCTGCAATGACGTGTGATGTCCAGTGAGCGAGCCAAAAGTCTATGGCGACCATCAGAGAGTGTTTGGTGAGCTGAGAGAGGATGAGCAAAGGAAGCAATAACAGGCCTGCAGCTCTCAGGTACGTCGCAAATGAGCTCCAGGGAATGGTGGTCCTGTGACGCAGCTCCGCCCTGAGGCTGTCCTCATCTGTGCTGGTTGAGCTGTCTGCAAACACAACACCATCCAATCTCATTCTGAGAAAGGTCAAGCAGAGTTCAGCCTGTTCATTCCACATATCCCACTCAGATCAGCCGGAATGAATTAAGTATATGAAGGTGAAGTGAGTAATTTCTGAATTGCATTCTGTCCAAATATTACACATATACTAGATGTGATAATATATCAGGGTACATACACTATATTGCCAAAAGTTTTGGGACATTTGGGCCTTTACATGCACATGAACTTTAATGACATCCCATTCTTAATCCGTAGGGTTTAATATGGAGTTGGCCCACCCTTTACAGCTCTAACAGCTTCAACTCTTCTGGGAAGGCTTTCCACAAGGTTTAGTAGTGTGTTTATGGGAATTTTTGACCATTCTTCTAGAAGCTCATTTGTGAGGTCAGGCACTGATGTTGGACGAGAAGGCCTGGCTCACAGTCTCCACTCTAATTCATCCCAAAGGTGTTCTATCGGGATGAGGTCAGGACTCTGTGCAGGCCAGTCAAGTTCCTCCACACCAAACTCGCTCATCCATGTCTTTATGGACCGACGCTTTGTGCACTAGAGCGCAGTCATGTTGGGACAGGAAGGGGCCGTCCCCAAACTGTTCCCACAAAGTTGGGAGCATGAAATTGTCAAAAAAGTCTTGGTATGCTGAAGCATTAAGAGTTCCTTTCACTGGAACTTAGGGGCCAAGCCCAATCCCTGAAAAACAACCCCACACCACCAAACTTTACACTTGGCACAATGCAGTCAGGAAAGTACCGTTCTCCTGGCAACCGCGAAACCCAGACTCGTCCATGGGATTGGCAGACAGAAGCATGACTGGTCACTACAGAGAACACGTCTACACTGCTCTGGAGTCCAGTGGTGGTGTGCTTTACACCACTGCATGTAAGGCTTGGATGAGCTGCCCGACCATGGAAACCCATTCCATGAAGCTCTCTACGCACTGTTCATCTGAAGCTCATCTGAAGGCCACAGAAGTTTGGAGGTCTGGAGCTATTGACTCTGCAGAAAGTTGGTGACTTCTGCGCACTGTGACCCTCAGCATGCGCTGACCCCGCTCTGTGATTTCACTTCGTGGCTGAGTTGCTGTTGTTCCCAATTGCTTCCACTTTGTTATAATCCCACTAACAGTTGAGTGTGGAATATTTAGTAGTGAGGAAATTTCAGGAATGGACTTATTGCACAGGTGGCAACCTATCACGGTACCACGCTTGAGTTCACTGAGCTCCTGAGAGGGACCCGTTCTTTCACAAATGTGTGTAGAAGCGTCTGCATGCCTAGTGCTTGATTTATACACCTGTGGCCATGAAGGGATTGAGCACCTGAACTCAGGGATTTGGAGGGGTGGCCCAATACTTTTGCCTATATAGTGTATGTATATGTCAGGGTATTTGTCATTAACTAAAACTCAAACTATCATGTGTTGTCTTGAAAACTTGCTTGAAAACAGTCATTATTTGTGCAATTCTGGTGGTTCCTAGTGGCACAGAAATAACTCATCTTCACCTTTTAGAGTTAAAACTTTTGTGATAAGAAATGATCAAAGGTTAAACCCTGTCAGGCTGAACTGGAAGCAATGATTTCATTTAAACGGAGTAATATCCTTAGAAGGTTGTTTGAATAAACATGCAGAATAATTGCAGTCTTGAACTCATGCGTAGCAGAGGAAGGAGGGAGAAGGTGCAGCTATTTCTCCAAACGTCTCATGCATTTCATGCCTCGAAGACTCAAACAGGATTGTGCAGCACAATGAAGCATGTTATCATGACCATTAAAATAATGCAGGATGGGTCTACGTTCGGGATGGTAATTAGTTATCACTAATGCGATAACAGTAGTGTATCCTTGGATTTCTCGTGGATATAAAGCACTTTGAATTACTTACCACCTACATACTGAATATCTAATTTTATAATTAAAGCTCACAGGAGCGTAGTAAGAGCTTTGTGTATTGTATTGTATTGTTGTCGATGCATTACATAACTCTACGAACGGCACTCAGATTGAGAGGAACGCTTATTGCATTATAATGGCTTTACTGGTAAATGCCAGTGTTTTTAACATCCTCAGGCTGCATGCTATTCATCTGTTTGAGAATAAGCTCAAAGGATTCATGCCATTGAGTTCAGACCTTTCATTTCACTAACAGTGACATCAGCAGCTGGGTCAATCCCATGAGTCCACCATAGACATGAAGACAAGAACATCAGAGTCACATTGCAGCACTGAAGACAAACGCTCAGATGATACAATGACAGATGCAATGCTGCATACGAGGTAAGATCACAACAGGATAATGACCTGTGAGCAATTAGCATACATCTGTATGGCTAACATTTTTACACCTAAAAATACATTAATAAGAGAGTTTTTCTCTGTCTTCTCAGATGTACTAATGATAATAATAGATGTACTAATGATAATCTTGTTGACAGTGATGTTTTACCTTCATCCTCGTCCTCCGTGGCCAGAGTGTCTCTAGAGTACATGGCCCGTCTGAAACTCTTCCTCTTCAGCTCTGTACTGTTCTCCTGTGGAGATGACACAGCAATGCTGCATTGGTCCATTATAATCCAACACAGGATTATAGAATGTTATTTTAGAAGAAAATCACATCAAAGAAAGACTTTTATAAATACATTAATTATAATTAAATTAATTAAATAATAAAAAATAAAAATATATTTATTTTCTTTTAGAGAAAACATATCAAATGTCATGGTTCTGTTTAGTTTCATTTTCATGGACTTTTAGTTTATCTTCCGTCACGTTTCTTTGTCTTAGTTTCCCGCCTATCATTAGTTATATATATAGACACTGATTATCATCACAGCTGTTTGTCATCATCTCATTATCACTGTGTATTTAAGTTGCTCTGTTGCCCTTCAGTTGTTGTGTGTTTAGTTGTTTAGTGCATGCTGTTACGCCTGAATGCCTTCTTGTTTATTAAACTTTGTATTCTAAATCCTGCCTTCAGTCTTCATCTTCATTAGCACTGTAACAAAACAACCAACCTAAGTAATGGAATATGTGGCTAAGTTTGCTGCAGTGGCCTAAAGTAAAAGTAGCCACAATATTTTGGACTTTACTGAACAGTTCTGCTTTCTCACTGTCACCTGCCCCTAATAGAACGAGACCCTCAAAGCGCTGTTCTGGATCGGGGCGAACTACCACCACCATGTAGCCCTCCTAGATACCTCAGGACACCTCACTTGGCCTATGTCACGGACTTGCGAGTCTTTCGCTGCACTCCATCTCCATCACTCCACCCCTACAGCTTCAGCGGGTTCTTCCTTCCATTTGGGTATGCCCCGGTCCTCAGTCACACCGGCTCTGTCTCAGACACTTATCACTCCACCTAGGCCTCCAGTGCCAGCGGTGTCACTCAGAACCATCGGTTCTCCTTGGGATCCCTGACATCGGTTCAGTCTCCGTTGTTTGTGCCCCGGTTGTTGTCTGCCATGTCTACACCTTGGCTCCTTCCTCCTTCGACTCCGCCGTGAGCTGTCACCCATTTCTACCATTTCCTCGCTGGTGTCTGTTGTCTGTCTGCCTTTTTCTCAGCCCTTCGCCCACTCCTTTTACATCCCTGCGCCATCTCCTTAAACTTTGTTTGTATTTGAAATCCTGCCTTCAGTCTTCATCTTCTTCAGCACTGTAACAGAACAACTGACCAAAGTAATGGAATATGCAGCTAAGTTTGCTGCAGTGGCCCAAAGTAACCACAATTTTCTGGTTCTGCTGTCTCGCTGTCACCTGCCCTAAGATGACGAGACCCTCAAATTGCTGGTCGGGATTGGGGCCAACTACTACCACCCTGTAGACCTCCCAGATACCTCAGGACTTGACTGGAGGGAGGCCATCATCAGATGTCTGGAGAGCATCTATCCCCGATCCAGGACACAGTCAGACCCAGAGGCCAGCCCACCACCACCCTCGACCGCGGAAACGTCGCTAGAGGACTTCGCCTTTCCTTGTGATGCCTTGTAGCGTGGATAAGCCTCAGGTCGTGCACTCACCAGCCTCACCTAAGCGAGAGGATCCCTCAGCTCCACCTCTGGCCTTTGATCCCTTCGCTCCACCTTGGCTTGTCGAACTGTCGGCTCCACTGGGTTCCCTCGTCCCACTGGCTACACCTTGGTCAGTCGTCACTCTGCCTATGCCACAGACTTGTGAGTCTTCTGCTGCTCTCTGTCTTTCCACCCCTGCGGCTTCAGCAGGTTACTCCTTTCCTTTGGGTCTCCAAAGCCCCCATCATCCCTCCTTCATCTCTTCAGCTATGGTGCAAGGTCGCGCCTTCCGGGAGGGGGTGTAATGTCACAGTTCTGCATCATTAGTTTAATTTTCAAATTTTTAAATTCAACTTTTAGTTTATCTTCCGTCACATGTGCTTTTTTGTTTTAGTTTCCCGCCTATCATTAGTTTCTATGGACACTGATTATCATCACAGCTGTTTGTCATCATCTCATTATCACTGCATATTTAAGTTTCTCTGTTTCACTCTTCAGCTGTTGTGTGTTTAGTGCAAGCTGTTATGCCTGATTTCCTTTTTGTTTATTAAACTGTAATACTGTTTACGTACATATTATTATTATTATTATTATTATTATTAAATTTATTTTAGAAGAACATATCCATGAAGTGTTTTTTTTTTTTTACTTTGTTCTGTCTGTTCATTAGGGTTCTCCACTGTTCAAACAGTTCCGGTTCGGCACATTGGATGTCCTTTAAGGTCCCTTGTGTCTGCACCGTCCCGTCCCGCATGGCGATAATCTATAGGATCAATGTATTGGCACATTTTACAAAGCTGGCCAATACATATTAACACAAAGTCAAGTTAACACATATACTGATAATATGTATGCATTGGATGCTCTTTTTGAAAATATAATTTCTTCACTTATAATTAATAGTTTGACCCATTCAGGCTGACTTATGGAATGACTGCAAACGTCATAGGCATATATATAAAAAACACAGTGGTAAAAACCTCACCCAGTCTGCATGAGGTAAATACTGCAGTTTGTGAGTGACCAAGACAACGGTCCTCTTCTCTTGTCGGAGGAACTTGAGAATCCCTTCATGCATGAGATGATCACTGAGGTGAATGTCGAGAGCTGAAAACGGATCGTCCTGAAAATGGTGGTGCATATTTTAGCACAAACACTGCCTGTGCTGAATGAGGCTTTTGAAAGTGTGCAGAATGTAAGATTTAGCTGTACTCACCAGGAAAACCACATTGGTCTGCTGATAAAGGGCTCGAGCCACGCTGATCCGCTGACGCTGTCCTCCGGAGAGAATGATGCCCTGGACCAGGGGAATGTAGACTAGTTCAGAAACATATAACGGAAGAGCAGAATATGTGTTTTGCTTAGTTTGTGTTAGACGTACCCTCTCTCCAATCACTGTCTGGTCTCCTTGTGGAAGTGTGTCAATGTCTGGCTGAAGCTGACAGACCTCAATCACCTCCTTATACCTGAGGAACAACAGCAAGATCATGCCAGAGAAGCCTGACATTTCAGTAACTATAAAAATCTTAACCAGTTTTGAAATTTGAACCTTTAGACTAGTCGTAGTATCATATTCCAGATTTATTGATCGTAACATGTATGTACACCTGTCCCTAACTTTACCCGTAAACTTACCCACACCGCCACACCTGTCCCTAACTTTACCCGTAAACTTACCCACACCGCCACACCTGTCCCTAACTTTACCCTTAAACTCACCCACACCGCCACACCTGTCCCTAACTTTACCCGTAAACTTACCCACACCGCCACACCTGTCCCTAACTTTACCCGTAAACTTACCCACACCTGTCCCTAACTTTACCCTTAAACTCACCCACACCGCCACACCCGTCCCTAACTTTACCCTTAAACTGACCCACACCGCCACACCTGTCCCTAACTTTACCCGTAAACCCACACCCACACCTGTCCACACCTGTCCCTAAACACCCTTAACCCACACCACCACACACCCCTAACTTACCCTTAAACCCCACACCTGTCCCTAACTTTACCCTTAAACTGACCCACACCACCACACCCGTCCCTAACTTTACCCTTAAACTCACCCACACCGCCACACCCGTCCCTAACTTTACCCTTAAACTGACCCACACCGCCACACCCGTCCCTAACTTTACCCTTAAACTCACCCACACCGCCACACCCGTCCCTAACTTTACCCTTAAACTGACCCACACCGCCACACCCGTCCCTAACTTTACCCTTAAACTGACCCACACCGCCACACCCGTCCCTAACTTTACCCTTAAACTGACCCACACCACCACACCTGTCCCTAACTTTACCCTTAAACTGACCCACACCACCGTCCCTAACTTTCCCTTAAACTGACCCACACCGCCACACCCGTCCCTAACTGACCTTAAACCACCACACCACACCCATCCCTAACTTTACCCATAACCTGACCCACACCGCCACACCCGTCCCTAACTTTACCCTTAAACTTACCCACACCGCCACACCGTCCCTAACTTTACCCTTAAACTGACCCACACCGCCACACCCGTCCCTAACTTTACCCTTAAACTTACCCACACCTGTCCCTAACTTTATCCTTAAACTGACCCACACCGCCACACCCATCCCTAACCACCCACCGCCACACCTGTCCCTAACTTTATCCTTAAACTGACCCACACCACCACACCCGTCCCTAACTTTATCCTTAAACTGACCCACACCACCACACCCGTCCCTAACTTTAGCCTTAAACTGACCCACACCACCACACCTGTCCCTAACTTTACCCTTAAACTTACCCACACCACCACACCTGTCCCTAACTTTACCCTTAAACTTACCCACACCACCACACCCGTCCCTAACTTTACCCTTAAACTTACCCACATCACCACACCCGCCCCTAACTTTACCCTTAAACTTACCCACACCACCACACCGTCCCTAACTTTACCCTTAAACTTACCCACACCACCACACCTGTCCCTAACTTTACCCTTAAACTTACCCACACCACCACACCCGTCCCTAACTTTACCCGTATCCACCTCAATATCAGCAAAAGTGTTTTGCAATACAGTATGAACACAATAAGTACATTGTACTTATTTTTTTATGCAAATATGTCATAGTTAAGGCCACCTAATATAAAGTGGGACCCTACATTTTTCAGTGATATAAATTTTATATATATATTACTAATATTGCTTAAACCTAAAACTAAATTTTCATTACTTGAAATAAAATATGTATTAACTAAAATAAAATAAAATTGAAAAAACCTTTAACTTCATCAATGACACTAAAAATAGCACTGGACAAAACCTGAACTGACCAGCGTGAAGCTTCACATTAGTGAACGGAGAACTGTAAGCGAAAGCTCCAGCACAGCTACTCTTACATAAAGTACAACCTCGTGGACAAGCTCTAATTATTGTTTCCCCCTGATAGCACTGCCTTTCGGGAATCCCATTGAAATCCCACTGTTTTTTTTCCCGGTTGTTTCTCTGTAACACAGATAAAAAACATTTTACTTCGGCCTCTGGCCTGAGAGTAAAACCAGCAGTAGGAGCCTTTGTGTTTGTGCAGTTTTCATCCGCATGCATCTCTCACATGACTGAACCGGCAGGAGTCCGGGACGTGATGGGATACATTAGGGAATCACAGGGCTGTGCAGGATCTGTGTGGATCTGGGATATACCGTTTCTCATTGGGCGCCATGTCAAACAAGATGTTCTCCTCAATGGTGGCGTTTAAGAGCCAAGGCCTCTGGGAAGCATAGGCTACCGACCCTCTCTTCCTGCAAAACACAAGCACAGCCTGAAAACACGGAAAAAACTTGCTGGATCAGGACAGAATGCAATTAAAATAATGATTTAATTACGGGATTGAATGTCTTCCACTCATATAATGTGCTCTGTAAGACAAAAGAGAAATAATATTAATAAATCTAATAAATAACTAAAATAAAAACAAATAAAGAAATTGTATATATTAATAAATCAAATCAATAATATATTATACCTCACATTTTCTTCTGGATCAATCTTGGGTAAACTGTGAGAAATGAAGCAGTATTAATATGATTGCAATCCAATATCTAAAAAAATGAAACACAAAATGATGCAAGATTTTAATGTTAATTATAAAGTGGATTAACAAATGGATTCCGATGCATAGATTCCGATTGATCAATACAGTGTTACTTTGTTTTGTAATTGTTTATTATAGATATTACAGTTGTATTTTTCGCAATTATTTTTTTAAATATGATTATTTAGATTTTATGGTAACACTTTACAATATTGCATTAGTTAATTCCTCAATGAAAATTAACCAACAATGAGCAATACATTGTTTATAGTAATTTATGAATCTTTTTTTTTTTACCATTATCTAATAAAAATACCACTGTTCACTGTTACTTCATGTTAATTAATGTAACAAATGAAAGCGTCACTGATTTTATTCTTTTTTTCTTCCATTAGTTAATGCATTAACTGATATTAACTAACAATAAGAAATACATTCATTACAGTAGTTTATTCATCTTTGTTCACATTAATTAATAAACATACAGCTGTCCACTGTTAGTTCCTGGCAGCTCAGGTCCATTAACTCAAATTAATATTAACACATACAACTTTTGATTTTAATCATGTATTAGTAAATGTTGAGATTAATAATTGCTGTAGAAATATTTTTCATTGTTCCGCCAAGGCAACATTTCTAAATTTTCATTTAGTTTAATTTTATTTATAGTTACTTTTATCTTTTTACTTTTAACTTGATTTCAGTTAAAGTAAACATTTTTAATAAATTCAATTTTAGTTTTAATTAACAATAGCCCTGATAGACATCATGTTGTACAAACGGCCTTTAACAAAGCATTAAAGCAAACACACACCAGAGAAAAAGACTGTAAAGAAGAATATAACGGCACTCTCGCTTCAGTGCAAACGTGCTGTAATACGACGACTACATGCACATTATAGCATGGCCTCTCGTCATCTCATGTTCTAATGCAGCATTAATGCTGGTTTCACCTGTTCCATGAGATGTTCCCAGAAATCTTCTGCATCTCTCCCAGCGCGGCCAGCAGAAGAGAGGATTTCCCACATCCCACCTGGCCTACGATCATCGTCAGCTGCCCTGATACATGTGGAGAGAGAGGAAACACAGTCATCTTCCCATTAGACGTGTGTGTACAACACTACAGCGACAGTCAGACAGAATCTCACCAAAGGGAACCTTTATGTCAATGTTGGTTAGAGTCGGGCATCCCTGCGTCCATGTGAAGTAGCCGTTTATAATCTATGTGTGTGAAACAGAAACACAATAATGGTCTTGTTAGAGCTAATGTTTGATTCCCTGGTGGAGTATCAAAACATCAGCAGTATCTGGCAAAGAAACCATCAATGTTACTGACATTCAATCAAATATGTATGATGTGAATCTAACCTTAATACACACTTGGTCCTCCTGGGCGGCTGATACCGTCAGTTCCTGGTCTTGCTGCTCAAAGTTCCTGTTCACGTCCTGTTTAGATTTATTCTTACGATTCACTAGTTTGGCCTGAAGCTGTAGTGCATACTGAGAATAGAGAGCAAAACACTTCAGTCATGCATCGCAGAAAGGACTCATTCACAGTAAGGGCTGGAGTACAGGGGAAACAAATTGTGAATTCTGTTTTAAAATGCAATTTAAAAAAAAAATCCAGATTTGCTGTGCTTGTTTATAGGTCTGAAAAAGTTGCAAAAAAGTGTGATTATATAGCTACACTATATTGCCAAAAGTTTTGGGACGCCTGCCTTTACATGCACATGAACTTTAATGCCATCCCATTCTTAATCCGTAGGGTTTAATATGGAGTCGGCCCACCCTTTACAGCTCTAACAGCTTCAGCTCTTCTGGGAAGGCTTTCCACAAGGTTTAGGAGTGTGTTTATGGGAATTTTTGACCATTCTTCTAGAAGCTCATTTGTGAGGTCAGGCACTGATGTTGGACGAGAAGGCCTGGCTCGCAGTCTCCGCTCTAATTCATCCCAAAGGTGTTCTATCGGGATGAGGTCAGGACTCTGTGCAGGCCAGTCAAGTTCCTCCACACCAAACTCGCTCATCCATGTCTTTATGGACCGACGCTTTGTGCACTGGAGCGCAGTCATGTTGGGACAGGAAGGGGCCGTCCCCAAACTGTTCCCACAAAGTTGGGAGCATGAAATTGTCCAAAATGTCTTGGTATGCTGAAGCACTAAGAGTTCCTTTCACTGGAACTAAGGGTCCAAGCCCAACCCCTGAAAAACAACCCCACCCCATAATCTCCCCTCCACCAAACTTTACACTTGGCACAATGCAGTCAGGCAAGTCCCGTTCTCCTGATAACTGCCAAACCCAGACTCGTCTATGGGATTGTCAGACAGAGAAGCGTGATTGGTCACTCCAGAGAACACGTCTCCACTGCTCTAGAGTCCAGTGGCAGCGTGCTTTACTCCACTGCATCCCACGCTTTGCATTGCACTTGGTGATGTAAGGCTTGGATGAGCTGCTCGGCCATGGAAACCCATTCCATGAAGCTCTCTCCGCACTGTTCTTGAGCTCATCTGAAGGCCACAGAAGTTTGGAGGTCTGGAGCTATTGACTCTGCAGAAAGTTGGTGACTTCTGCACACTGTGACCCTCAGCATGCGCTGACCCCGCTCTGTGATTTTACGTGGCCTACCACTTCGTGGCTGAGTTGCTGTTGTTCCCAATTGCTTCCACTTCGTTATAATCCCACTAACAGTTGAGCGTGGAATATTTAGTAGTGAGGAAATTTCAGGAATGGACTTATTGCACAGGTGGCAACCTATCACGGTACCACGCTTGAGTTCACTGAGCTCCTGAGAGCGACCCGTTCTTTCACAAATGTGTGTAGAAGCGTCTGCATGCCTAGTGCTTGATTTATACACCTGTGGCCATGAAGGGATTGAACACCTGAACTCAGGGATTTGGAGGGGCGGCCCAATACTTTTGGCAGTATAGTGTAGATGGCTATATAATGATACTAATAATAATGATTATAATTACAGTTAATAAATAAAAATAGAAAAATCACTAAATAAAAACAAAATAAGAAATAATATTATTGTTATTTTTACTATTTGAATATTTCACTGGAAAATAAATATGTAAAAGATTATTAAAGGAAAAATAATATAATAACAATAATTTTTACTTTACATTACAACTCTAAAATTAAAAAAAAAAAACTAATAGTTATGTTTCTTAATTTTTAACCATCAAACTTTTTATTTTACTGGACTGGTTTAAGAAGTCTCATAATTTTTAAAATCTTCTTATTGGTATTGAATTTGTTTTATTTGCTCCGTTATTGTATTTTTTGTATTGTTATTTGTATATTGCATATTTGTGTGTGTATATATATATATATATATATGCAAAAATAAATAATATTTCTTAAATATATACATGCGTGTTAGTATTTAAATATACATAATAATACACCGTACACACGCATATGTTATGTAAACACAAACTATTATTTTGGATGTGATTAATTGTGTGTGCGTGTGTGTGTGTGTGTGTGTGTGTGTGTGTGTGTGTGTGTGTGTGTGTGTGTGTGTGTGTGTGTGTGTGTGTGTGTGTGTGTGTGTGTGTGTGTGTGTGTGTGTGTGTGTGTGTGTGTGTGTGTGTGTGTGTGTTTTACTCTGTGTTGTAGTGTTTTGGGTATGAGAAAAGTGCATTTTAAATAAAATGAATTCTTCTTCTTTTTCTTCTTTTTCTTCTTCTTCTTCTTCTTCTTCTTCTTCTTCTTCTTATTATTATTATTATTATTATTATAAGCCCTTGAAGCTTCTCATTTGTTGATAATCGCTTCTCATTTTAAGTATATGAAGACGGTTGGCATGTTTCGTTCTCAAACGCACGTTAAACGACAGATGGATGCCTTTGAAACAATCCAAATATATATGCATAAAAATGCTTAGAAATGAAATGTATCCGTCCTTTAAATGTATGCGTTTGTGTTTTTGTTTTTGTGTAGAGAGACATGAGAATGAACTCACAACAGACTTAATGTTGCCATTGTTGTTCGCTGGAGATTGGACGATGGGATCCTGATCAGTTTCAATCTCTGTACTGCCAAGAAATTCACTCAGTTTCTGCACACTGAGAAGTGGTAAAAAAAGAGCCATTTTGGGGGTTAAATGTGTACCCAAAGAGAAATAATGACAGGAAGCATTGGTTATTCAAGTGGCAGACATGAGGATGATAGTCAGCTGTCAATTACCTCACGAGAGCCTTGACCGTGGAGTGCAGAACGCTGGAGAGCAGGAAGAGGGGCGTCACCAGGATGTGGAAGAGCGACAGGGAGCCGAAGGCCACAGCGGGAGACAGGTCGAAGTCTGTGGCACTGTGAACGTGCACGTGCACCGCAAAGATCTGTCAGGAAAACACATGCATTCAGCTAGAATCGCACAAATACAGTTCTTCCACTGTCAACAAACCACCATTACTGAATGAACTGAGTGTTACATAAGAGAGAGTGAATGGAGCGCAGTCAAAGACTCACCGTAAGAACAGCAGCGATTGGGATGGCGGCATTCATGAAGACTGAAGAGGAAAAAGGAAAAGAAGTTGCATACAAAATAGTTATAATTTCAAAAATTATATTCTAAAATATACTTCTTTTATAAATGAAAATATTTAAAAGGACTTTATCTTAAATATTGAATAAAATGTTTAGGCTTTTGTAATTGAATTATGACCAATTTTATTTAATTTTATAATATATTTACTAATCTAAATTTGCATTTCACGTCATAATATAATTAATAATCAAAGTTTGCATTTCACATCATCAAATATTTAATAATCAAAGTTTGATTTGGTGTGATTTGTGTTACGGGCTCACTGGAGAGGGACGTGTAGAGCGCAAACGTCCGGAGGTTGGTCAGCTCTTGTCTGCGTGTTTCCTCCACGCTGGATCTGAAGATGTGCTCCCATGCGTAGAGCTTCAGCAGCTTGATTCCCCTCAGCAGCTCATTGGTTTTCTTCAGTCTCTGACTGGTGTATTCCTGTAACACACATCACATGCAGCACGATGACATCACCACGTACAGTCGACCGCTGCGCGATGACATCACCGTGTACAGTTGGCCTCTGCGCGATGACATCACCGTGTACAGTCGGCCTCTGCGCGATGACATCACCGCATATAGTCGGCCTCTGCACAATGACATCACCGCGTACAGTCGGCCTCTGCGCGATGACATCACCGCGTACAGTCGGCCTCTGCGCGATGACATCACCGCATACAGTCGGCCTCTTCATGATGACATCACCACGTACAGTCGCCCTCTACACAATGACACCTGCACAATGACATCACTGCGTACAATTGGTCTCGGCACAATGACATCACTGCGTACAGTAGGGCTCTGTGCAATGACATCACCACGTACAGTTGCCCTCTGCACAATGACACCTGTGCAATGACATCACCGCATACAGTCAGCCTCTGTTTCAGCCATACTGGAGATCTGCTGCTAACTGCTCTCCATATATCCAAATTCCACATCAGATTTGCTACAACTGCGTACAGTCGGCCTCTGCACGATGACATCACTGCGTACAGTCGGCCTTTGCGCGATGACATCACCGCGTACAGTCGGCCTCTGCACGATGACATCACCAGCGTACAGTCGGCCTCTTCATGATGACATCACCGTGTATAGTCGCCCTCTACACAATGACACCTGTGCAATGACATCACTGCGTACAGTTGGCCTCGGCACAATGACATCACTGCGTACAGTAGGGCTCTGTGCAATGACATCACCACGTACAGTTGCCCTCTGCACAATGACACCTGCGCAATGACATCACCGCATACAGTCAGCCTCTGTTTCAGCCATACTGGAGATCTGCTGCTAACTGCTCTCCATATATCCAAATTCCACATCAGATTTGCTACAACTGAATTGCTCACCAGAGTGCTCTTCTGCGCCCGTGAGAGTCGAGTGGCTACGAAATACTGCAGCGGGGCCAACACGGCGATGACCGTCGCGCCGATCAGAGCACTCACTCCCAGCAGATAGTACAGCAGTAACACCCCAATGACAATCTACACATGACAATAATACAGCAGAATTTACAATGCATGCATGTTTTCATTTAGGTGGTTGAAAAATGTTAAATGAAACAATTCTTCATCTTAACCTGAACCGGCATGGCCCATAGGTTGGGACAGAGGAAGAAGAACCACATGAGGTGGTTGGTGTCGCGGGCCAC
Source organism: Paracanthobrama guichenoti (assembly GCA_018749465.1). NCBI lineage: Eukaryota > Metazoa > Chordata > Actinopteri > Cypriniformes > Gobionidae > Paracanthobrama > Paracanthobrama guichenoti. The sequence continues at coordinate 3,084,486 of CM031960.1, read as the reverse complement.
GAGACTGCAGATCTGGGCCGTGGTCATCTCACCCATAGACATGTTAGATGTGCACAGACGCATGATCTTATTGTAAATCTTAGTCTGTAGGAAAAAGAACAAAGACGAAATGTTTCCAAGTTACCAGAATATCAAAGGATTGTCATTAATCTTCATCTAGCCAATGATAAGTCACCATGAAATCAAAACGGACAATTGTTGTTTTTAATGGAATATTGCAGTGTTTATTCTAAATGATTTATCAGTGCACATCATTATTGTTTTAATAATCTTGAATCAGAATAACAGTGACATCTCTTCTCTGATGACGAGGGCGGGGCAACCTGTCACTCACATGAGATCCACCAATAGCAAACCACAACCATCCAATCAATTCCCCACGGACAAAATCAAGCCCCGCCCTACATTTGTTCTTGTTCCTGAAGCGTTTCACTCGGATATACGGCACAATAGGGAAGAAAAGACCAGCGCCACTTCTGTTTCATGCCGACTTTAACAGAACACACAACATAAAAACTAGAGTTTATTGACAGCCCGGTCCATTAATCATACCTGAATGGCTCCTCTGAGTTTTATTCCGGTCTCAATGGCCACATAATAAGAGGCCTGAAGGAAGGTTCTCTGCAGCAGCAGGGCCAGAAACAGCAGCACAGCCAGAACATACGCATTCGCTAAGAACGCTTCTGATGAAATGAAGTGCACTCCAAGCAGCTTCACCTACAAAAGACAGTGTGAAAATATTGAATATTGACCAATGGGTGAAGCTTGAAAAAACATGTCCAGGTCACATTTCACCCCATAATTCAATGATTCTTCATTCTTCATAGAGACAGGAACTAAACAGAGTGTTACTGACAGACTGGGAAGAGAGGAGCTGCAACAATGGAGAATATGAGAAAAAATAATGTGATTTGAATTCAAAACTCCTCATATTCATTAAAACTCAAGAGCAAACAGTCATCTAATTGCATGCAATATGCCTCAGCCATCTCAAAGCAATACATAAAAGCATTCTTTGTGCTCTTGAAGTCATTTAAGTGTGTTCAAACTGAGCATGTAATGAGATAAACATTACATCCTCCCTGTGTTTGTAAAAACAGAAGATTATTTAGCAAGAGGAGAAATTGTGCAAAGCCCAATTTCTCAGAAGAAAATAATGTTTCAAAATATTATGCAGAAAAAATACAAATAAATCACGTTTTCCATAAAGTATTTGCATATCAAGTGACAAACATTATGCAGCGGCACACAATCAGATTTTACAAGTACTGAACAGAAACCCAAAGCAATTGTCCTGAGTGTACGTCTGCACTCAGTGTTCAGGAACACATTCAAAGTGGCATCTGAGTAGAATTTAAAATGGTGGTTTCAGTGATACAGATGTCACATAACAGCGCCAGCTGTTGCACTGGAACTTACTTATGCTATAATGCTCTTGCTCTCTAAAAAAAATACTTGAAAAAATATGATTCCAAATTCTTTTAAAATGCAAATAGGTCTTTAAACATATTGTGGTCCAACTTTGGACACTTCATCCGCACATTAAAATTATTTTTTCAAGTGAAACACAAATGGAGAATTTTAAAGTAGCTCTATTTAACACTTTACAATAAGGTCCTATTACTTAACATTAGTAAATGCATTAACTAACAATGAGCAATACATTTGTTAAGGTATTTATTTGTTAGTCATGTAATCTCAGACCCATTAAATAATATTAACAGATATAACTTTTAATTTTAACATTAGTAAATGTTGAAATTATTATTGACTAAGATTAATAAATGCTTTGGAAATATTTATAAAGTTATAATTATGGATATAATGCAAAAATGCATGGCTTCGCTTCCGAATGACTTTATTAACCCCTGGAGTCATATGGATTACTTTATCATGGATGGATGCTCTTTTTTTGGGCTTCAAAATCTCAACCCCCATTTACTCCCATTATAAAGCTTGGAAGAGCCAGGATACTTTTATATATACACTATATTGGCAAAAGTTTTGGGACATCTGCCTTTACATGCTCATAAACTGTAATGCCATCCCATTCTTAATCCGTAGGGTTTAATATGGAGTCGGCCCACCCTTTGCAGCTCTAACAGCTTCAGCTCTTCTGGGAAGGCTTTCCACAAGGTTTAGGAGTGTGTTTATGGGAATTTTTGCCCATTCTTCTAGAAGCTCATTTGTGAGGTCAGGCACTGATGTTGGACGAGAAGGCCTGGCTCGCAGTCTCCGCTCTAATTCATCCCAAAGGTGTTCTATCGGGATGAGGTCAGGACTCTGTGCAGGCCAGTCAAGTTCCTCCACACCAAACTCGCTCATCCATGTCTTTATGGACCGACGCTTTGTGCACTGGAGCGCAGTCATGTTGGGACAGGAAGGGACCGTCCCCAAACTGTTCCCACAAAGTTGGGAACATGAAATTGTCCAAAATGTCTTGGTATGCTGAAGCATTAAGAGTTCCTTTCACTGGAACTAAGGGGCCAAGCTATTGACTATTGGAGCTATTGACTCTGCAGAAAGTTGGTGACTTCTGTGCACTGTGACCCTCAGCATGCGCTGACCCCGCTCTGTGATTTCACTTCGTGGCTGAGTTGCTGTTGTTCCCAATTGCTTCCACTTCGTTATAATCCCACTAACAGTTGAGCGTGGAATATTTAGTAGTGAGGAAATTTCAGGAATGGACTTATTGCACAGGTGGCAACCTATCACGGTACCACGCTTGAGTTCACTGAGCTCCTGAGAGCGACCCATTCTTTCACAAATGTGTGTAGAAGCGTCTGCATGCCTAGTGCTTGATTTATACACCTGTGGCCATGAAGGGATTGAACACCTGAACTCAGGGATTTGGAGGGGCGGCCCAATACTTTTGGCAATATAGTGTAACTCCGATTATGTTTGGCTGAAAGAAGAAAGTAATATACAGCTAGGATGACTTGAGGGTGAGTAAATTATAGGATACTTTTTTTTGGGTGGGGGTGTTTAACTGTCTAGATACCTGTTGGGGCCCCTGTAAAAACTTATATACTTAAATATAATTTGCATTGGTACCGGAGGCAGCACACTGTGATTGTCACTGCTGATGTGATGAACAATCCCAGAGATGCAGAGCGGCCCGGCAAAGCCCAGCAGGTCGGCCATGAAGCGGAACGTGATGCTCAGCACCAGAGGTCTGCCAAACGCCTGACGCAGGGAACGCCAGATCCACCTCGAGCCCTTCAGCGGGACGGGACCGTCCTCCTGCACACACACCGAAAGAGAGATGACAGGTGAGCCACTGAACAGATGAAGATTATGAGATTCAGTGACTATATTTAATTTTAATAATCTCTAAACTCATAATTTAGTAGCAACAGATTATGTCAATTCCACACCCAAACACATTTTCTACCATGTCTTACATAAGGGACTTAATCTGAAGAGTTTCTGAAGTCCCTTCTATTTTTCAGGACAAAAGGATAAAAGCAATTCTGCTGTATTAGGGACATAGTCAGGTTATACCAGTGCACGTCTAAAAAACAACAAAACAGGAAAGATTCGCCAAAAAAAAAAAAAAAAAAAAAAACGTTTGCAGATCTCTGAATTTGGCAGAGAAAGAGATCCTACCATTTAAATTTATGTAATGTCTTACATGCAGCTCTTCCCTGAAATCCAGATTATACATCACTAGTCTTTCATCCACCATCTGCACATATAGTTTGAGTGATATCATGCATATTATGTCTAAGGAATGGCAAGATTGGTAACACTTTCAATGAAGCCTGTATTTATAATGCATTATAAGGGTATTATTAATGAATTAATAATAAGGGTACAAAAAAACTTATAATATGTCTTATCACCTGATAAATAATCACACCAACCATTACAATACATTATAATACTTTATAAAACCACAATAAAACCTATTTGTGGTTATAACGTTTAATAGTACAATGCATTATAACACCAGATGAAGTCTGCATTTATAATGCATCATAATGCCTTATAAACAACCTTAAAATGTGTTGTATCATCTTATGAATAATCGTAACAACAGTAATAATACTTGCTGCATTGTACTCCTAAAAGTTATAACCACAAACAAGTATTATAATGTACACCGATCAGGCATAACATTGACAGGTGAAGTGAGTAACACTGATGATCTCTTCATCACGGCTCCTGTTAGTGGGTGGGATATATTAGGCAGCAAGTGAACATTTTGTCCTTAAAGTTGATGTGTTAGAAGCAGGAAAAATGGGCAAGCGTAAGGATTTGAGCGAGTTTGACAAGGGCTAAACTGTGATGGCTAGACGACTGGGTCAGAGCATCTCCAAAACTGCAGCTCTTGTGGGGTGTTCCCGGTCTGCAGTGGTCAGGATCTATCAAAAGTGCTCCAAGGAAGGAACAGTGGTGAACCGGACACAGGGTCATGGGCGGCCAAGGCTCATTGATGCACGTGGGGAGCGAAGACTGGCCCGTGTGGTCCGATCAAACAGACGAGCTACTGGAGCTCAAACTGCTCAAGAAGTTAATGCTGGTTCTGATAGAAAGGTGTCAGAATACACAGAGCATCTCAGTTTGTTGCGTATGGGGCGGCATAGCCGCTGACCAGTCAGGGTGCCCATGCTGACCCCTGTCCACCGCCGAAAGCACCAACAGTGGCACGTGAGCATCAGAACTGGACCACGGAGCAATGGAAGAAGGTGGCCTGGTCTGATGAATCACGTGTTCTTTTACATCACGTGGATGGCCGGGTGTGTGCGTGGCTTACCTGGGGAACACATGGCACCAGGATGCACTATGGGAAGAAGGCAAGCCGGCGGAGGCAGTGTGATGCTTTGGGCAATGTTCTGCTGGGAAACCTTGGGTCCTGCCATCCATGTGGATGTTACTTTGACACGTACCACCTACCTAAGCATTGTTGCAGACCATGTACACCCTTTCATGGAAACGGTATTCCCTGGTGGCTGTGGCTCTTCCAGCAGGATAATGCTCCTGACACAAAGCACAAATGCTTCAGGAATGGTTTGAGGAGCACAACAACGAGTTTGAGGTGTTGACTTGGCCTCCAAATTCCCCAGATCTCAATCCAATCGAGCATCTGTGGGATGTGCTGAACAAACAAGTCTGATCCATGGAGGCCCCGCCTCACAGGACTTAAAGGATCTGCTGCTAACATCTTGGTGCCATATACCACAGCACACCTTCAGGGGTCTAGTGGAGGCCATGCCTCAACGGGTCAGCAAAAGGGGACTAACACAATATTATTGCACAAAATATTGGTGTATTGTAACTGTTGTTATGATTATTTCTCAGATGATACACCATATTATAAGGTTGTTTATAAGGCATTATGCATGTGTTATAATGCATTAATAATACCCTTATAATGCATTATAAATACAGGCTTCATAGAGAGTGTTACTGCAAGATTTTTGACATTGCATTAAATTGATAAGTGACATTACAATGTTACAAATGTTTTCTATTTCAAATAAATGCTGTTCTTTTGAATTTTCTATCCATCAAATAATTCTGAAAAATAATGTGTCAAAATATGAAGCAACACAACTGTTCTTAACATTGAGACATTTAACATTTTCCTTTACAAACCACTAGTCATGATTTAATTACTTAATAGCTTTTCATTAAACTCACTCTGACATAATGTAATATTTAATGTACTTCATGTTGTTGATAACAAAGAATGGGATATCTTGTATTTCTCTGTATTTTAATATCATGATACAAGATTATTCTCTTCAAACCAATGTGACAAACATGTTGTCAAAAGTAATATAGAAAGTATCAAAAGAATACATTACCTAAAATGAGTACTCTAGATTACATTACTAACTACAAGTTTTGTCATGTAATTTGGAATCAGTAACTACAACAGTGTGTAAGTAATCTACCCAGCACTGGCTAAATCATAAATGTCTCAAGAGAATAACGTGAAACAGTGGAGGAAATGAATGTACCATTTGCGCGTCGAAGGCCTTGCGGAGCCGTTGGTAGTTGGTAAGAGCTCTCATGGAGATGGGCAGCTTGCCGATGGTTTTCAGGTCGATGGGCCGTTTGTGAGCAGAGGTGATGAAGGTGTTCATCCACCAGTACGTGCTCTTAGACAGCAGGTTGACGAAAGGCTGCAGGAACCGAACGCCCAGGTCCTGAAGGTCATCAGGTGGCTTGACCTCCGTGGGATACGGAAAACACATGTAGCGCTGAAACCCAACCGAGAACATAGTTGTTAGTAAAGCATGAATGCCTTTATGTGCATTTCCATCTCAAAACCATCAACAATAATTCAGACTATTGCTGATACTGTTTTAGAAAGCTTTCCACTTAATGTTGGAACATTCATGCAGGGATTTACTAGTAATTAGACGCATACAGAGCATCAGTGAGGGCATTGATGGGGTTCGGCTCAAATTTGCCATTCTAATTCATCCTAAATGGGCTCAATAGGGTTTGGGTTTCTGCAGACCACTCAAGTTCTTCCAACACTCAGTAGATCAATTGAAAAAAAATGGAAAGGCCAAAGAATCACATGCTGAAACAGAAAACTATGGATGCTCGTTTCAGCCACAGAATAACAAATAAAAAAGGTAATTGCGAGTTTAAATCTTGCGAGATGTAAACTCACAAGTGTGAGATAAAAAGTCACAATTTTCTTTTAAAATGTTTTATTCTGTGGTGGAAACAACCGTCCATAGAAAACAGCTCTTCCCAAACTTTTGGAAGTACAGTATTCTCTAGAATGTCTTTCTCAGCATTAATATTTGTATAATAACTTTACTAGGACTTGCCAATTATTTTTGGCCATGTAGTGTACTTCAATCCCACAAAATCAACATTTTCAAGTATATATCATATAAGACCATAAGTATTTTTTCAAACGTTTTACCTCAGCTCTTTGAAACATTAGGTTTAAGAAATCCCTTGTGAAAAAGATGTATTGTGTGTACTTCAAATCTTAAAACACTTTCATGAATGTTTCTTAACACACTTAAATACACTTTTAAAAAGTGCACTTTGTAATAAAAGTTGCACTTTAAAATGCATTTTAAATAATTGTTTTATAATCTTTTGTCATGATTTACACTTATTTTGATGTGTTGACTAAAGCACAAGCACTTGATTATGAATTATTAATAATCTTTATTATATTAGTTAATATATTTTAAATGTATACAATTGCAACAAAATACAACTCAAATACATGACATACAAGTTTTGATATAAAAATGACATTAAAGTATATTTTAGTTTTCCATCAATGATTGGCAGTACATTCAGCATTAACCATGTTTCAAAGACAATAGAAATAATTATGAAATTATGTATAGAGATGTTGTAATGGTTGGGGTGCAGAGGAACAAGGTGAAGACTCAGGAGATAATAAGCAAACATAAACTTGAAGCCAAACTTCACAAAGACCTGAAAACAGGCAACAGGACTCCAACTTAGCATAACAGTGACTAGACAAAGACTGAAGGTGAGGGTGTAACTTAAGTAGTGAACAGAAACAAGATGATTAACAAGACACAGCTGGGACAAATTAACTAATGAGGGTAACCATGGGAACAAACAAGTGGCGGGACACTAAGACAAAGGAACATGTGACAGGATGAAAACAACTGAAAGATCAACTAAACAGACAGACATGTGACAGATGCAACTAACTGCATTTAATGTACATTTTAAACTAGAATATATTTTAATTTAATTGTAATAACATGCAATTAATCATCTGAAAACATTACATTCAGTTCACACAAATCAAATATTTATTTCCATTATAAGTTTTTAAAATATGCTGTTTATTTGTTTTGTTTTGTTTTTTTACAACTGGTTAAAGTAGAAACACTATTAGCTCTCTTAGTAAGACTTGACCCTTGTTTTGCACAATAGTATGCATGTCTAGATACTTTGTTTCCAAATTGTTCAAACTTCAAAATAACTTAAGATGATTCATAATATTTCTGGACAAACTGTAATTTGACACTACTTGAATTGTATTATTATTATGCAGCCTAGATGATTTTCCCCCATCTGGTAATTGTCCAAAACTTGTTTATAATAATTAAAAAAATGTGAGGCCAAACATGGTATGATTACGGGATTATCCCCAGTGATGAGTTATGCACATTCATTTTTAAGCAGTCATAAGTGGACCTGGATTGAGTCTGAGCTCTCCTCAGAAGCAACAGAACACAACTGTCCAGATAAACAGCTTAGCAAAGCAAGTGGAAAGTGAGGGATTTGCGCAGGGGACCAAACAGCAGTCACATGTTTATTGTCCATTGCGGGGCCATTTGATTCAGCTGTAAACTACAGCCAGTGCAGGTTCTCAGCATTTTAATCTCACATTGAGCCGCCGCAGTGTTGTTATGTAACAGACAGAGGGGATCATGCCGTACCTAAAGCAACAATGTCCTCGTGGTTAAATTTGTTGTCTGACATGGAGGTGAATGGTTACAAGGCATTTTCTCAGACAAGTTACAAGTAATTTTCCAGAATATTAATTTCACACACACACACACACGAGGGTGAAGGCACTTCCAGAGTCTCGTCCCGTCATGGCCGCCGTCCCAGAGCCTCACCCTGTCATGGCCGCGTCCCAGAGTCTCGTCCCTTTATGGCCACCTTCCCAGAGTCTTGTCCCATCATGGCCACCTTCCCAGAGTCTTGTCCCATCATGGCCACCGTTCCAGAGTCTTGTCCCATCATGGCCACCGTTCCAGAGTCTCGTCCCGTCATGGCCGCCACGCCTAAGTTTTCAGTCAAGATGGGCGTTATGCCTGAGTCTTCAGCCAAGATGGCCACTGCGTCTGATACTTCAACCAGGATGGCCGCCAGGCCTGAATCTCCGGCCAAGATTGTCTGATGACTCCAGTCCCTGACCAGAGTCTCGGAAGGCTCCAGCACCCGACCAGAGTCTCGGAAGGCTCCAGCCCCTGACCAGAGTCCCGTGATGGCTCCAGCCCCTGACCAGAGTCCTGTGATGGCTCCAGCCCCTGACCAGAGTCCAGTGATGGCTCCAGCTCCAGCTCCAGCCCCTGACCAGAGTCCAGTGATGGCTCCAGCCCCTGTCCAGAGTCCTGTGATGGCTCCAGCCCCTGACCAGGGTCCTGTGATAGCTTCAGCCCCTGTCCAGAGTCCCGTAAAGGCTCCAGCCCCTGACCAGAGTCCTGTGATGGCTCCAGCCCTTGACCAGAGTCCCGTGATAGCTCCAGCCCCTGACCAGAGTCCCAGGATGGCTCCAGCCCCTGACCAGAGTCCCATGATGGCTCCAGCCCTTGACCAGAGTCCCAGGTTGGCTCCAGCCCTTGACCAGAGTCCCGTGATAGCTCCAGCCCCTGTCCAGAGTCCAGTGAAGGCTCCAGCACCTGACCCTAGTCCAAAGTTCTCTCCAGCCCATGGCACCTCCTGGATCCTGCCTGAGACACTCCTAGCCAGCCTCCAGGGCGCCCACCCTCCCACCCCAGTTGACTGTTTGTGGCGCTGAACGCGGGGAGTAAATGTCAAGTTTTCAGTTTGTGTTTGGACTTTCAGTTTGTTTTTTAAACTGTTTTCCTGTCTGAATTTTCTTGTCAATCTTCTTGTGTGTTAATTAGTTCAGTTCTCCTTAGTTTCCCACCTGTCTGTCTCCTTGGTTACAGATTTGATTATAGTTCTTAGTTCAGGTGTGTCTAGTTAATTAGTCTCGTTAGCTCCTTTGTTTTCTGTGTATATAAGCTGTCTGTTTCTTTTTTCTCCTTGTCTATTATTATTTTATATCAATGTGCATGTGCTTCGGTTTCTCCTTGTATTTTATCAAGTTCTTAATGTTTGTTAGTAGATTAAAGGATTATCTATGCATCTCCTTCGTCGTGCGCTTTTCTACACAGCCACACACCATGACAAATATATAATATAATTCTGCCATAAAAATGTTATATATATATATATATATATATATATATATATACACTCACCTAAAGGATTATTAGGAACACCATACTAATACTGTGTTTGACCCCCTTTCGCCTTCAGAACTGCCTTATTTCTACGTGGCATTGATTCAACAAGGTGCTGAAAGCATTCTTTAGAAATGTTGGCCCATATTGATAGGATAGCATCTTGCAGTTGTTGGAGATTTGTGGGATGCACATCCAGGGCACGAAGTTCCCGTTCCACCACATCCCAAAGATGCTCTATTGGGTTGAGATCTGGTGACTGTGGGGGCCATTTTAATACAGTGAACTCATTGTCATGTTCAAGAAACCAATTTGAAATGATTCGAGCTTTGTGACATGGTGCATTATCCTGCTGGGAGTAGCCATCAGAGAATGGGTACATGGTGGTCATAAAGGGATGGACATGGTCAGAAACAATGCTCAGGTAGGCCGTGGCATTTAAATGATGTCCAATTGGCACTAAGGGGCCTAAAGTGTGCCAAGAAAACATCCCCCACACCATTACACCACCACCACCAGCCTGCACAGTGGTAACAAGGCATGATGGATCCATGTTCTCATTCTGTTTACGCCAAATTCTGACTCTACCATCTGAATGTCTCAACAGAAATCGAGACTCATCAGACCAGGCAACATTTTTCCGGCCTTCAACTGTCCAATTTTGGTGAGCTCGTGCAAATTGTAGCCTCTTTTTCCTATTTGTAGTGGAGATGAGTGGTACCCGGTGAGGTCTTCTGCTGTTGTAGTCCATCCGCCTCAAGGTTGTGCGTGTTGTGGCTTCACAAATGCTTTGCTGCATACCTCGGTTGTAACGAGTGGTTATTTCAGTCAAAGTTGCTCTTCTATCAGCTTGAATCAGTCGGCCCATTCTCCTCTGACCTCTAGCATCAACAAGGCATTTTCGCCCACAGGACTGCCGCATACTGGATGTTTTTCCCTTTTCACACCATTCTTTGTAAACCCTAGAAATGGTTGTGCGTGAAAATCCCAGTAACTGAGCAGATTGTGAAATACTCAGACCGCCCAGTCTGGCACCAACAACCATGCCACGCTCAAAGTTGCTTAAATCACCTTTCTTTCCCATTCTGACATTCAGTTTGGAGTTCAGGAGATTGTCTTGACCAGGACCACACCCCTAAATGCATTGAAGCAACTGCCATGTGATTGGTTGATTAGATAATTGCATTAATGAGAAATTGAACAGGTGTTCCTAATAATCCTTTAGGTGAGAGTATATATATATATATATATATATATATATATATATATATATATATATATATATATATATATATATATATATATATATATACAATTTTAATAAGAATGATGGTGCAATTAATTTTTAATAGTTTTTTTTTTTGTGCACGGTACCTTTGAAGTCAACAGCATTTAAAAAATGAATAAGTGTAGATAGACAGTTCCATTAAACAACGCTGTCTTCATTAATCCGCTCTCTGTGTTGCAGATATTCACCCCTCTAATCCCTGACCCTCACTTACGCGGCGCAGTATCACGTTGACCTCGACTCCCAGCAGCAGGCCGTACAGAAGCGCCAGCAGTCCGGTGATGCAGAAGCGCAGCTGTCTCAGGCCGATGCCGTGATCGTCATACTTCACAAACTTGATGGTTTTGGTGATAAAGGCCAAAGTCCAGTAGATCAGCAGTGCTACACAGGAAGATAAATATTCCCATTTAGAATAAAAGCCTACTGTCTGTTCACTGTCAGTATTTTGACAACATTCAGTGTTTATCTCAGGGATAATAATAACTGCACTGATCTGAATCTGAAATCGTGCTGTCGTGTCTGGTTATACCTATAAGCAGCTTGGGGAAGTTGGAGGTCTCTATGTTGTGGTAATAAACAATGGATGTGATGGCAGCCAGAATCCCGAGCCCTGCTGGCATGTAGAGGTGAAGATGACGGGACTGATTAAACCTGGTGAAGGATTTAATTCAGTTAGTAAACACTGCAGCAGACTCACACTCATCACAGGAGGAACTGCCGGTGTTATTGTCTACTGGTCTGTGCTGAAGACCAGGCTTTATCTATATTAAAAGGCTAATGCTTTTGAAAGAAGTCCAAGGCTGCATTTCCAAGGCTGCAAAAATACAGTAAAATCATTGAAAAAATATTACAATTTAAAATATCTGTTTTCTATGTGAATAAAATAACTGAATATATAATAAAGTGTCATTAATTCCTGTGATCAAAGCTGAATTTATCATCAATACTCCAGTCTTCAGTGTCACATGATCCTTCACTGATCATTCTCATGTGAGGATCTGATGCTCAACACACATTTATGATTATTATCAATATTGAAAACAATATTTATGTGGAAAACGTGATACATTTTATTTTTCAGGACACTTTGATGGATAGAAAGTTCAAAACAACAGCGTTTATTTAAAATAGAGATATTTTGTAACAATGTAAATGTCTTTACTCTCACTTTTGTGTATGTGAGAGAGAGAGATAGTGTGTGTGTGTGTGTGTGTGTGTGTGTGTGTGTATACTGTGTGTGTGTATATATATATATATATATACACACACATACACTGATCAGGCATAACATTATGACCATCTTCCTAATATGGTGTTGGTCCCCCTTTTGCAGCCAAAACAGCCCTGACCCGTCGAGGGATGGACTCCACTAGACCCCTGAAGATGTTAGTAGCAGATCCTTGAAGTCTTGTAAGTTACGAGGGGACCACCAGGGAATACCGTTTCCATGAAAGGCTGTACATGGTCTGCAACAATGCTTAGGTAGGTGGTACATGTCAAAGTAACATCCACATGGATGGCAGGAACCAAGGTTTCCCAGCAGAACATTGCCCAAAGCATCACACTGCCTCCGCCGGCTTGCCTTCTTCCCATAGTGCATCCTGGTGCCATGTGTTCCCCAGGTAAGCCACGCACACGCACCCGGCCATCCACGTGATGGAAAAGAACACGTGATTCATCAGACCAGGCCACCTTCTTCCATTGCTCCGTGGTCCAGTTCTGATGCTCACGTGCCACTGTTGGTGCTTTCGGCCAGCCTTCCCTCCCCACGTGCATCAATGAGCCTTGGCCGCCCATGACCCTGTGTCCGGTTCACCACTGTTCCTTCCTTGGAGCACTTTTGATAGATCCTGACCACTGCAGACCGGGAACACCCCACAAGAGCTGCAGTTTTGGAGATGCTCTGACCCAGTCGTCTAGCCATCACAATTTGGCCGTTGTCAAACTCGCTCAAATCCTTACGCTTGCCCATTTTTCCTGCTTCTAACACATCAACTCTGAGGACAAAATGTTCACTTGCTGCCTAATATATCCCACCCACTAACAGGAGCCGTGAGGAAGAGATCATCTGTGTTATTCACTTCACCTGTCAGTGGTCATAATGTTATGCCTGACCAGTGTACACATATATATATATATATATATATATATATATATATATATATATATATATATATATATATATATATATATACACACACACACACACACACACACACACACACACACACAAAAGTTATGATTTAGAATATTATGATGTAAAACTTTAGATTAGAGTCCAATTCTCACTATTAACTATGACTTTTGCCTCAATAAACTCTTAATTACTGCTTATAAATAAGGTCATGCAAAATAAGCAATTAATATGTACTTTATAAACAGACAATATAATATGCATACTAATAAGCAACTAGTTAATAGTGACAATTGGACCATAAACTTAAGTGTTACCAAGTTAGGTTATAAAAGTTATAAAATATACAGCCATGTTATATAAAAACATTTTATTGTTCATGACTAAATAACTGACAAACATAAATGAGCTGATAATCAGTGAAGCGTGATAATCACTGAATCATTTAGTGGTTATTCTCACCCGTCCGACACGATTCCCTCAGCAATCTCACACACCAGCACGAAGAGCAGAACGGTGGTGAGCAGCCAGCGGAAGTCATGGCCGGGGAAATGAAGCCACGTGCTGTGGTGAATGTGAACCTTCGAGCTCTGACTGCCCCAGCCTACACAACACAATCACACAATCACACTCAAACACAGTTTCTGCAATGCACTTGACATGACAGATTCTCAACTGTATCTTGGACCATGCAGAAGCTTTGAAACCAAGCCCACGTTCATAATGAAATCCGGTGCAAACTGTGAAAAATGAGAAAGCACCTCACCGATGAAGAGGATGGGGAAGGTGCTAAATAGCAAAAAGACATGAGGGACGACACCTAGAGCGTCCAAAAAGCAGCCGTTGTTCAGAAGGCCATTATCAACCTTATACGCTGAGGAGTTATCAGTGCCGCAGAAGGACAGAGACGTGTTGGAGACTGGAGTCTAAGGAGATAATGGAGAGACAGAAATAGGCAACAAATGCAGGAGACAACCAGTTATGAGACTATATGAATAGAGCGAAGAATCTGTTGTGTCTGAAACGCTGGGGTATCCTGAGGTAAAGCTACAGTAATCCTCCCATCCATGGTTTTAATAAAAGAAAACAAGAAAAAAGCCATATTGCAATTGCAATGCGTGGATATTTTTACAAACATCCCATCGGTATCATATATTGCCCTATGGAAAAACAGCACTACAATTAATAATCTGTTCTTGATATCACACTGTAAAAGTGTGCAATTGTTAAAAAAACTATATCTGATCTTAAAAATGACTTTTGTTGTATTGGCATCCGAATGTAGTCAGGATTACGTTATCTGAAATATTTTTAATGATAATTAAAAAAGGCATGCAGGGGTTATTTGTACAAGTAATATGTCAGTCACACCTTTATCCCAATATGTGAGATTATTTCTACACAATATAGTAGCCTATTTTTCAGTAGTTATGATTTAAAAATTACATTTAAATGTATGCTTGAGAATTGAGAAGATAACAATTTCAAATGTTATGAAAAAGCAAGTTCAAATAATTTCCAGTGGGGAAAAAAAGCATGCATAATATTCACAGAACACCCAAACTGTGGAAAGTAAAACATTTGCACAGATCTAAGTGCAGCTACTCACCGGTCTGTATCCTCGCATCATCTTCACAAGAGTTTATTTCATTGTCCCCACGGTGACTGGGATATTCTCCAGTACTAAAGCTGTGCTTCCCAGCTCAGACATTCAAACACGCGCACGAGTGCAATAGCAGTGATGTTTGCACGAGTCACACTGAGCTCTGAGCTCCTCTCCTCTGATCTGATCTGACTGACCTGAGATGAGATGAGATGCTCTGAGATTATGAGCGCGAGCCTCTCCGCATAAATGATGGCGCTCAGTCCCACTGTCGCTTAATCTCCACCCTCAGCGGTGCTCTCGTTTGATGCATCTCATCCGATGACATTAAAATACTAATAATAATTAGAAAGAAATAAACGCATTGTAACTTCCGAAGTTAAAACACTATCTGTAAGGCGAATATATATATATATATAGTATATCAGTTAGTTAGTCTACCTTTAGAAGTGCATTTGAGTGTTTTACTAGTGTGCATAAAGTAAAATCCGAATGCAATGCTGGAAGGATAAATGCAGTGTAAACATTTCTGAGCATGACAGCAAGATATGAAACTATAAAGTAGCAATGGCATAATGTATATAAACTCTGCCCCCTTAGTGGTTAAACAATGGAAATGCATGAGATTCTCAAGCGCTTTTAATAACCAGTTTTCATCACGTATTGAATCATTTGATGCAGCATGTATTGAATTAAGTAATGTATTAAGTGCACTCATTTTCTGAGGTTATTTGAAAGCTCTTGTGATTAACATACGAAGAGAAGAATATATTGGAGAATTCATTTCGTAACGGTGGTTTGCCCAAAACTTTAATTATTCTGATAAACATTTTTTTTTTTTTTTTTTTTTTTGATAACCACCCTTATTGGAAAACAGAAATACTTAACAACATGAGTCTGTTCACATTTTACACCAACAAAAATAATAATAATTTAAATCTCTCAGTGTCCAGATTTACACTCTTAAAAAAATAATGGTTCCGATTCCAAATGGAAGCTTTCACAGCAAAGAGCCTTTCAGTGAACACTTTTACTGTATGTTAATAATCTTTTTCCACTATGAAGAACCTTTTGTGCATTGTAAATGTTGTATTAATGTTAATGAACCATCGATGCCAATAAAAAACCATTATTTTAAGAGTGTCTGTATGTAATGATAATCAGGTCAGTCTGGAGGTCGAAGGTTTGCTTTAACCAAACAACAACTTCAGCACCACGGAGAGCAACCGCGTTCCCGGGTGCTGATTGGCCAATGAGGTGAAAGAGGGCGTGCCCGGAACCTAATGCGCCCCTCCTATTGGCGTAAGCGTACTCTCTGATGTGTCTGGATATGCGGGGGAATGTAACTCAAATCACTCAAAGATTACATCAAACTTCTTAAGAAACGAGCGTCTCTGCTTGCTTTAGCGTGTGCGTGGTGCTTTGTTTGGTGTAAATGAGTGTTTGAGTATGCACTAGAGAGCATGTTAGTGTAAGAGGAGCGCAGAAGGAGTGCAGGAGAAGGTAAGGCGATTATTTTCCTCTCCATTCAGTCTGTGTTAATGCCAGGCTTAGCGCGAGCTGACATGATGGATGAATCTCATTTGCTCAGTGTTTGAAGTAAATAGACGAGAATCAAACAAATGCAACTCGTGCAAAGGTAAATGTTGCGATGTGCTTTGAGATGCACGTTAATGTGTCAATATGGGTCACTTTAGAAAACACACACACTCATATATATATATATATAGCCTCTTAATCTAAGAGCTCTGAACACACTCCAGCCAGCAGACTCTGAGACATTAAACACTGTTAACTTTAAGATACTTTCTCTGTTTTGCAGGATGCATTGCAATGTTGAATGCACTGTTTCAGATTGTTGTCACACAGGGAAGTTGTCAAGGGTTATGTATCAGTAACTATAAGGTTATCGTTTCTTGACTTGTTTTTGTTTACTGTAAGGATGGTGGATTAGTCCAATACAATAGGTGACAATAAAAAACCTATTTAGACATTTAAAAGTGCAAACATTTTTATTTGACTACTGTAATGTCTATTAAATATTTTGAACATAGCAAAGTTTTCATTTGGGGCATTTGCAGTTGAAAAAAAAAAATGTATTGCAATACTCATGTCTGAAATCACAATGATATTGTATTGTGGCTTAAAAATCGTGATATCGTATCATGAAGCCTCTGGTGATTCTCACCCCTGATTTTAATTACAATTATTTTAATATAACTAAATTGAAGACTTTTTGGGGCTCTTGTGGAAGCTTGGTTACATTATGGTTACATTGTGACAACTTACCCCTACATGCCTTACTGTTGGTCAACATGTGTTCATGGGCAATAAAACTGAAAATGTTCAGATTGTGACCTTACTGTATTTGGCCCTTCTCTTCTCTTCATATGTGTGTTTGATAGATTGACAGCTCTGAAGACAAATATCCGTCGCCTGTTTCCCAATGGCTGGTAAGGACCTTGAATCCAGTCCATGTTGCACAACCATAAGAAACTGTATTTTCCATCAATGCATTGCTTTGTTTATGTCTGTCCTGTAGAAAACAACTTCCCTCCTCTGCCTGGCTTTATTCCTCTGAAGCCGTGCTTCCATCAGGACTTTGAGGATATTCCTGAGCAGCACCGCACCACGTGCAAGAGACTCTACTACCTGTGGATCTGTGAGTCTGGAAAACGTACCTATACATAACATTTAGTTCTAGTTAAAGTCTCTAAAGTAGCTACTCACCTGACTGATTTGTT
Organism: Paracanthobrama guichenoti; assembly: GCA_018749465.1. Classification (NCBI taxonomy): domain Eukaryota; kingdom Metazoa; phylum Chordata; class Actinopteri; order Cypriniformes; family Gobionidae; genus Paracanthobrama; species Paracanthobrama guichenoti. The sequence goes on along the minus strand of CM031960.1, from coordinate 3,066,767 downwards.
AGTCCCCTAGTGATATGTGGTGTAACTGCAGGAGGTCTGTAGAATCATTTTTAAAAATGTATCAAATATATGTAAAAAATATTAGTGTATGTCATTGAGTATTGGGAATCCCTCCAAATCCCTGAGTTCAGGTGCTCAATCCCTTCATGGCCACAGGTGTATAAATCAAGCACTAGGCATGCAGACGCTTCTACACACATTTGTGAAAGAATGGCTCGCTCTCAGGAGCTCAGTGAACTCAAGCGTGGTACCGTGATAGGTTGCCACCTGTGCAATAAGTCCATTCCTGAAATTTCCTCACTACTAAATATTCCACGCTCAACTGTTAGTGGGATTATAACGAAGTGGAAGCAATTGGGAACAACAGCAACTCAGCCATGAAGTGAAATCACAGAGCGGGGTCAGCGCATGCTGAGGGTCACAGTGCGCAGAAGTCACCAACTTTCTGCAGAGTCAATAGCTCCAGACCTCCAAACTTCTGTGGCCTTCAGATGAGCTCAAGAACAGTGCGTAGAGAGCTTCATGGAATGGGTTTCCATGGCCGAGCAGCTCATCCAAGCCTTACGTCACCAAGCTGCAATGCAAAGCGTGGGATGCAGTGGAGTAAAGCACGCCGCCACTGGACTCCAGAGCAGTGGAGACGTGTTCTCTGGAGTGACCAATCACGCTTCTCTATCTGACAATCCCATGGACAAGTCTGGGTTTGGCGGTTGCCAGGAGAACGGGACTTGCCTGACTGCATTGTGCCAAGTGTAAAGTTTGGTGGAGGGGGGGTTATGGGGTGGGGTTGTTTTTCAGGGGTTGAGCTTGGCCCCTTAGTCCCAGTGAAAGGAACTTTTAATGCTTCAGCATACCAAGACATTTTGGACAATTTCATGCTCCCAACTTTGTGGGACCAGTTTGGGGACGGCCCCTTCCTGTCCCAACATGACTGCGCTCCAGTGCACAAAGCGTCGGTCCATAAAGACATGGATGAGCGAGTTTGGTGTGGAGGAACTTGACTGGCCTGCACAGAGTCCTGACCTCATCCCGATAGAACACCTTTGGGATGAATTAGAGCGGAGACTGTGAGCCAGGCCTTCTCGTCCAACATCAGTGCCTGACCTCACAAATGCGCTTCTAGAAGAATGGTCAAAAATTCCCATAAACACACTCCTAAACCTTGTGGAAAGCCTTCCCAGAAGAGTTGAAGCTGTTAGAGCTGCAAAGGGTGGGCCGACTCCTTATTAAACCCTACGGATTAAGAATGGGATGGCATTAAAGCTCATGTGCATGGAAAGGCAGGTGTCCCTTTTGGCAATACAGTGTATTTTGACATATAACTTGCACATAACCTGAAAATAAATATATATATAAAAATAAAAAATTCTAAAAGAGAAGAAAAAGTAGCAAACTGCTACAGCAAACACTGACCAACTATTTAAATGTTGAGCAGCAGTATGCCATAATGCCAACACTGCACGATTTTAGAAATCCTATAAAATCATTACAAATCACACTGTGCGACATGGATCTAGGTGATACGACATGCATGTAGACTGTACGATAATGACACCTATTGTCTTGTAGGCTACGATGCAAGTATCTGTAGAAGAATAAAATGTCATCAGCATGTGCTAGTGGTAAACAAAAAGAGCCAGATGAATCACACTTCGGCAGTTGTAGTTTTTATTTATGCTGAAAAAAGAGGACATGGCGAAAGAGGGAGGGAAAAGAGCTTGAGGTAAGCATTTTTGAGTTTTAGCGCCATGTTGCGTTGATTTCATGTCGCATTTATTTGCCGATCAGTAGACATAGCTCGTAGCAGCAAACACACTGTGCGATTATCATGCTGAATTTCTGACACTGTCAGAAAATTATCCTAGGCTGTCTTTGGTCTCAAGACTGATAACGGCCGTCTTTGAACCTCTCTCACTGTACGACACTGATTAGGAGCCACGAGCACAGAAATCGCCACGATTGTTTCACAATGGCACAGCCTGGGACAGCCGAAAATCGTGCAGTGCATCCCAGGCATAAAGCAGCGGCCACAGGGTAAGATTTGTGAAAGTGTACATAAGATTGCAAGCGTAAATAAAATTTGCATGTGCAAGAGAAGTTATGTAAAGGTGCAGATTTGGCACGATTCTCTCACTCACTGAGTTTTGCAAGCGTGAGGAGGAAGGCGGGTCCACCTTCTTCTGTAGCCAATCAAACGAGCTTCTCACTGACTCTCGATTTACTCTTATCTGATTGGTTCAATAAACATAGCAGACGCCGGAACACATCTTTATCTTCATTTGGCTCAGCATTGTTCTCGTTGCCGAAATGGTACTTTTAATGCACACATACATGTTAATAAATAAATAAAATTGCTTAAGATGTGCACTATTAGTCTGACTATACGTGTTCATACTGAATTTCGAGCTGGTGTGTTAAGAAAGAACATTTCTGTGTATTCAGTGCCTGTATCCTGCTCCTCATACTCCTGCCATGATATTAGAATCTCGATGCTGCTGAAAGTAGGCCTCATAGATCATATTTATTATGCGTTAGCATGAAGCTGCAGTTTCACAATACATGAATTACACTTACGAATAACAGTAAAATGCAATTTTTTCTGACACTTGAAAGGCGATTTACACCTTTACAAATCTTCTCTTGCTCATGCAAATTGAATCTACGCTTGCAATCTTATAATCTCACTATGTAGTCTACTATCACAAATCTTACCCTGCGCATGCAATTCTTTATGGCATCATTTTACCTTCATAAGCGAGCTCATTGGCTGCAGTGGCAGCAGGAACCAATCAGCTTGTGCCGTGTAGTTAATGATGTAATTGTGAGCAGGTTGCGTTAAAGGCCCATCCTGTCTGCGACAGTTTCATGACATAACTTGGCATTTTTTCTTAGTATGATAAACATTTTAAAAACCTTTTGTGGAATGGAAAGATTCTATGGATGTTTAAGGTTCTTCATGGGACCATCGGTGTATATTGACATTATTGATTATTCACACTTGATTGCATTTGTTCACGGCCCTTAAGAAATCAATGAGCGTATTTTGTCCCGAGAGGTTCAAAAATGATGTGGATCCAGAATTTTTAAAATTATATTATTATAAATTATATGCATTAATTATTGTCATCTCTTGCTGTAGATGCTACCTGTAGCAGATCCCTCGGAAGGTATTCTTTATGTGTTGCTTTTGAGTGAAATTGCATGCTTTATATATTTATTTATAATATTGTATCATTGTTTTTGTTTTGTTTTGTTTTTTTCATGGCATGAAACAAAGCATTTTCCTTCAAGACTGCATGTCACAGTGTCTTTATGGCGTGTAACACTCAGCCTTATGTATTGAGTAAACTGCTCTGGCTCAGTGTGCTCATGTGCATGTGCATTTATAACCTTTGTGCAAGTGCAATGCAATATTTCAGCTGGTTATTGTGGGTCTTCAGGTTAGTTACTCTGCTTGGTGAAGCATTTACTCTGTTTGTTGACAGCTGCATTTTCTTGCAAACACGTATGAGCTCTCTGTGTCTCTCTCTGAAGTGTGTGTGACATGTAAAGGTGGAGCTTTCTTCTTGTGCACTCTTGGGGAAAGAAGGGATTCTGCTTGCTCTTATCTTTCACTCTCTCACACACATCTGTGCAAATGACCCGGACAGTTCCTAATTGTTTAGAACACAAGACAATCGCTCTTTTTTTCAGTGTACGGCGTGACCCTGCTGGTGAATTTCTTCGGCTGTATGGCGTGGATGTTTGGCGGTGGAGGAGTGACTAACTTTGGCATGTCAATCATATGGCTCGTTCTCTTCACCCCCTGTTCTTATGTGTGCTGGTTCAGACCCATTTACAATGCCTTCAAGTGAGTGCCAGCCTACTAGAGTACTACCAAATCAGAGTTCAGATTGATTTTTTTATTCAGTGATTATATTTTTAATTATCATTATTATTTTTTTGATCATTTGTATTTTATGAAATTGATTAATATTTATTATTATTAATAATAATAATAATAATAATATGGTAAATGTGTAATGAATCCATTATTATTATTATTATTATTATTATTATTATTATTATTATTATTAATATATATTATTCAATTATTGAATAATAATCTTCATCATAATATGGTAAATGTATAATGAATCCATTATTATTTTCATTATTTATTTAATGAATTTTATTTATTTATATATTTAATTAATAAAAATTATATATTATTTTCTTAATTTATTCATATTCATTCATATTATTTTTTTAAATTGTATTTATATAAATGAAATAAATAATAATATAATAATAACAACAACAACAACAACATCTGATTCATTACACATTTATCATTACATTTTTAGATAAATATTGTTTTTATATTTTTTGTTTTAAACTTAATTATTTGTAATAATCATCATCATAATATGGTAAATGTATAATGAATCCATTATTATTGTTATTATTTATTTATTTCATTAATTTTATTTATTTAAATGATATATAATTTTTTATTTAATTATATGAATTAAATAAATAATAATAATAATAACAACAACTGATTCATTACACATTTATTATTAAGTTCAATACAATCGATATTGTTCTGTGTTTGTTTATTAGTTTTTGTTTTTCAGGACTGACAGCTCATTCTACTTCATGGCTTTCTTCTTTGTCTTCATGGCACAACTTTTCATTGCTATAATTCAGGCCATTGGTATTCCAGGATGGGGTGTTTGGTAAGGCCCTTTAAGTGCAAATGCATGCACATATTCTGTCTAAAACGATACCGCAAGATTAGGATTCTGTATGCTAACATACATCTCTGCCTGCTGACACTAGAATACTGTATGGATTATTGTAGTTATATAACACGTGTAATGGTATCATGTCTCTGTCCTGTTTCAGCGGCTGGTTGGGCACCATCTCCTTCTTTGGCACGAGTATCTTCGCCTCCATCATTATGCTAATCCCCACGATCATGTTCACTGCAGTCGCTGCCATTTCATTTATCGCACTCACTAAGGTACAGCCCTTACTGATCCGCACAGGCACATCTATTAAAGCGGGACAGGCCTCGGTCTGCCTCATTGCTCGTGCAGTCGGCCTGTTTACAGCTCGTTTAGCTGACGTGTATATAGAGGACTGGGGGCTGGTTTGTTGTCTGTCGTGTGCTGTGTCATTAAGCGTGATGCTGGAGTATGTAGTGGTTGTTAATTAGATGTGAGTGTAAATAAATGATTTACCTTAGTATTTGTGTCTGAAAAAAAAAGCCAATCAACATTGGTGATTATCGACCTCTTCAAACTATGGAAGCTCGTTTCTGCCACGGAATAAAAAAGGTCATTGCGACTTTGATCTCACAATTCTGACTTTTCTTCTCGGAATACTTTTTACACCTTGCAATTCTGACTTTATTCTCGAATTCTGACTTTATTCTCGAATTCTGACTTTATTCTCGGAATTCTGACTTTACACCTTGCAATTCTGACTTTATTCTCGGAATTCTGACTTTATTCTCAAAATTCTGACTTTACATCTCAAAATTCTGACTTTACATCTCAAAATTCTGACTTTATTCTCGGAATTCTGACTTTACATCTCAAAATTCTGACTTTACATCTCAAAATTCTGACTTTATTCTGAATTCTGACTTTACATCTCAAAATTCTGACTTTACATCTCAAAATTCTGACTTTATTCTCGAATTCTGACTTTATTCTCGAATTCTGACTTTACATCTCAAAATTCTGACTTTATTCTCGGAATTCTGACTTTATTCTCGGAATTCTGACTTTATTCTCAAAATTCTGACTTTACATCTCAAAATTCTGACTTTATTCTCAAAATTCTGACTTTACATCTCAAAATTCTGACTTTACATCTCAAAATTCTGACTTTATTCTCGGAATTCTGACTTTACATCTCAAAATTCTGACTTTACATCTCAAAATTCTGACTTTATTCTCGGAATTCTGACTTTATTCTCGAATTCTGACTTTACATCTCAAAATTCTGACTTTACATCTCAAAATTCTGACTTTATTCTCGAATTTGACTTTATTCTCGAATTCTGACTTTATTCTCAAAATTCTGACTTTACATCTCAAAATTCTGACTTTACATCTCAAAATTCTGACTTTATTCTCGGAATTCTGACTTTATTCTTGGAATTCTGACTTTACATCTCAAAATTCTGACTTTATTCTTGGAATTCTGACTTTACATCTCAAAATTCTGACTTTATTCTCGATTCTGACTTTACATCTCAAAATTCTGACTTTACATCTCAAAATTCTGACTTTATTCTCGGAATTCTGACTTTATTCTCGGAATTCTGACTTTACATCTCAAAATTCTGACTTTATTCTCGGAATTCTGACTTTATTCTCAAAATTCTGACTTTACATCTCAAAATTCTGACTTTACATCTCAAAATTCTGACTTTATTCTTGGAATTCTGACTTTACATCTCAAAATTCTGACTTTACATCTCAAAATTCTGACTTTACATCTCAAAATTCTGACTTTATTCTCGAATTTGACTTTACATCTCAAAATTCTGACTTTATTCTCGGAATTCTGACTTTATTCTCGGAATTTGACTTTACATCTCAAAATTCTGACTTTACATCTCAAAATTCTGACTTTATTCTCGAATCTGACTTTATTCTCGAATTCTGACTTTATTCTCAAAATTCTGACTTTACATCTCAAAATTCTGACTTTACATCTCAAAATTCTGACTTTATTCTTGGAATTCTGACTTTACATCTCAAAATTCTGACTTTATTCTTGGAATTTGACTTTACATCTCAAAATTCTGACTTTATTCTCGAATTCTGACTTTACATCTCAAAATTCTGACTTTACATCTCAAAATTCTGACTTTATTCTCGGAATTTGACTTTATTCTCGAATTCTGACTTTACATCTCAAAATTCTGACTTTATTCTCAAAATTCTGACTTTATTCTTGGAATTCTGACTTTACATCTCAAAATTCTGACTTTATTCTCGAATTCTGACTTTACATCTCAAAATTCTGACTTTACATCTCAAAATTCTGACTTTATTCTCAAAATTCTGACTTTATTCTTGGAATTCTGACTTTACATCTCAAAATTCTGACTTTATTCTCGAATTCTGACTTTACATCTCAAAATTCTGACTTTACATCTCAAAATTCTGACTTTACATCTCAAAATTCTGACTTTATTCTCGAATTTGACTTTATTCTCGAAATTTGACTTTATTCTCGGAATTCTGACTTTATTCTCAAAATTCTGACTTTATGCTCGAATTTGACTTTACATCTCAAAATTCTGACTTTATTCTTGGAATTCTGACTTTACATCTCAAAATTCTGACTTTATTCTTGGAATTCTGACTTTATTCTCGAATTTGACTTTATTCTTGGAATTCTGACTTTATTCTCGGAATTTGACTTTATTCTCGAATTCTGACTTTATTCTCAAATTCTGACTTTACATCTCAAAATTCTGACTTTATTCTCGAATTCTGACTTTATTCTCGAAATTCTGACTTTACATCTCAAATTCTGACTTTACATCTCAAAATTCTGACTTTACATCTCAAAATTCTGACTTTACATCTCAAAATTCTGACTTTATTCTTGGAATTCTGACTTTATTCTCGGAATTCTGACTTTATTCTTGGAATTTGACTTTACATCTCAAAATTCTGACTTTACATCTCAAAATTCTGACTTTATTCTTGGAATTTGACTTTATTCTCAGAATTTGACTTTATTCTTGGAATTTGACTTTATTCTCGAATTTGACTTTATTCTCGAATTTGACTTTACATCTCAATTCTGACTTTACATCTCAAAATTCTGACTTTATTCTCGGAATTTGACTTTATTCTCGAATTTGACTTTATTCTCAAAATTCTGACTTTATTCTCGAATTTGACTTTACATCTCAAAATTCTGACTTTACATCTCAAAATTCTGACTTTACATCTCAAAATTCTGACTTTATTCTCGAATTTGACTTTATTCTCGAATTTGACTTTATTCTCAAAATTCTGACTTTACATCTCAAAATTCTGACTTTACATCTCAAAATTCTGACTTTATTCTCGAATTCTGACTTTACATCTCAAAATTCTGACTTTACATCTCAAAATTCTGACTTTATTCTCGAATTTGACTTTATTCTCGAATTTGACTTTATTCTCAAAATTTGACTTTACATCTCAAAATTCTGACTTTACATCTCAAAATTCTGACTTTATTCTCGAATTCTGACTTTATTCTCGAAATTTGACTTTATTCTCGAATTTGACTTTATTCTCGAATTTGACTTTATTCTCAAAATTCTGACTTTATTCTCGAATTTGACTTTACATCTCAAAATTCTGACTTTATTCTTGGAATTCTGACTTTACATCTCAAAATTCTGACTTTATTCTTGGAATTTTGACTTTTCTCAAAATTCTGACTTTATTCTCGAATTTGACTTTATTCTCAAAATTCTGACTTTATTCTCGAATTTGACTTTATTCTTGGAATTCTGACTTTATTCTCGAATTTGACTTTATTCTCGAAATTTGACTTTATTCTCGAATTCTGACTTTATTCTTGAATTTGACTTTATTCTCGAATTTGACTTTATTCTCAAATTTGACTTTATTCTCGAATTTGACTTTATTCTCGAATTTGACTTTATTCTTGGAATTTGACTTTATTCTCGAATTTGACTTTATTCTCGAAAATTTGACTTTATTCTCGAATTCTGACTTTATTCTCAAAATTCTGACTTTATTCTCGAATTCTGACTTTATTCTCGAATTTGACTTTATTCTTGGAATTTGACTTTATTCTCGAATTTGACTTTATTCTCGAATTCTGACTTTATTCTCGAAATTTGACTTTATTCTCGAATTTGACTTTACATCTCAAAATTCTGACTTTACATCTCAAAATTCTGACTTTATTCTTGGAATTTGACTTTATTCTCGAATTCTGACTTTACATCTCAAAATTTGACTTTACATCTCAAAATTCTGACTTTACATCTCAAAATTCTGACTTTATTCTTGGAATTCTGACTTTATTCTCGAAATTCTGACTTTATTCTCAAAATTCTGACTTTATTCTCGAATTCTGACTTTACATCTCAAAATTCTGACTTTATTCTTGAATTCTGACTTTATTCTCAGAATTCTGACTTTACATCTCAAAATTCTGACTTTATTCTCGAATTTGACTTTATTCTCTAAATTTGACTTTACATCTCAAAATTCTGACTTTACATCTCAAAATTCTGACTTTATTCTTGGAATTCTGACTTTATTCTCGAATTTGACTTTATTCTTGGAATTTGACTTTACATCTCAAAATTCTGACTTTACATCTCAAAATTCTGACTTTATTCTTGGAATTTGACTTTATTCTCGGAATTTGACTTTATTCTTGGAATTTGACTTTATTCTCGAATTTGACTTTATTCTCGAATTTGACTTTACATCTCAATTTGACTTTACATCTCAAAATTCTGACTTTATTCTCGGAATTTGACTTTATTCTCGAATTTGACTTTATTCTCAAAATTCTGACTTTATTCTCGAATTTGACTTTACATCTCAAAATTCTGACTTTACATCTCAAAATTCTGACTTTATTCTCGAATTTGACTTTATTCTCGAATTTGACTTTATTCTCAAAATTTGACTTTACATCTCAAAATTCTGACTTTACATCTCAAAATTCTGACTTTATTCTCGGAATTTGACTTTACATCTCAAAATTCTGACTTTACATCTCAAAATTCTGACTTTATTCTCGAATTTGACTTTATTCTCGAATTCTGACTTTATTCTCAAAATTCTGACTTTACATCTCAAAATTCTGACTTTACATCTCAAAATTCTGACTTTATTCTTGGAATTCTGACTTTACATCTCAAAATTCTGACTTTATTCTTGGAATTCTGACTTTACATCTCAAAATTCTGACTTTATTCTCGGAATTCTGACTTTACATCTCAAAATTCTGACTTTACATCTCAAAATTCTGACTTTATTCTCGAATTCTGACTTTATTCTCGAATTTGACTTTACATCTCAAAATTCTGACTTTATTCTCAAAATTCTGACTTTATTCTTTGAATTCTGACTTTACATCTCAAAATTCTGACTTTATTCTCGAATTTGACTTTACATCTCAAAATTCTGACTTTACATCTCAAAATTCTGACTTTATTCTCAAAATTCTGACTTTATTCTTGGAATTTGACTTTACATCTCAAAATTCTGACTTTATTCTCGGAATTTGACTTTACATCTCAAAATTCTGACTTTACATCTCAAAATTCTGACTTTATTCTCGAATTTGACTTTATTCTCGAAATTTGACTTTATTCTCGAATTCTGACTTTATTCTCGGAATTTTGACTTTATTCTCAAAATTTGACTTTATTCTCGAATTCTGACTTTACATCTCAAAATTCTGACTTTATTCTTGGAATTCTGACTTTACATCTCAAAATTCTGACTTTATTCTTGGAATTCTGACTTTATTCTCAAAATTCTGACTTTATTCTCGAATTTGACTTTATTCTCAAAATTTGACTTTATTCTCGAATTCTGACTTTATTCTCGAATTTGACTTTATTCTTGAATTCTGACTTTATTCTCGAATTTGACTTTATTCTCGAATTCTGACTTTATTCTCGAAATTTGACTTTATTCTCGAATTTTGACTTTATTCTCGAAATTTGACTTTATTCTTACAATTCTGACTTTACATCTCAAAATTCTGACTTTATTCTCGAATTTGACTTTATTCTTGGAATTTGACTTTATTCTCAAAATTTGACTTTATTCTCGAATTTGACTTTATTCTCGAATTTGACTTTACATCTCAAAATTCTGACTTTACATCTCAAAATTCTGACTTTATTCTTGGAATTCTGACTTTATTCTTGGAATTTGACTTTATTCTCAAAATTCTGACTTTATTCTCGGAATTCTGACTTTATTCTCAAAATTCTGACTTTATTCTCGAATTTGACTTTATTCTCGAATTTGACTTTACATCTCAAAATTCTGACTTTACATCTCAAAATTCTGACTTTATTCTTGGAATTCTGACTTTATTCTCAGAATTCTGACTTTACATCTCAAAATTCTGACTTTATTCTCAGAATTTGACTTTATTCTCGAATTCTGACTTTATTCTCGAAATTCTGACTTTATTCTCAAAATTCTGACTTTATTCTCGGAATTCTGACTTTATTCTTGGAATTTGACTTTATTCTCGAATTTGACTTTATTCTCGAAATTCTGACTTTATTCTCGAATTTGACTTTATTCTTGGAATTTGACTTTATTCTCGAATTTGACTTTATTCTCGAAATTCTGACTTTATTCTCGAATTCTGACTTTATTCTCGAATTTGACTTTATTCTCGAATTTGACTTTATTCTCGAATTTGACTTTATTCTCGAAATTTGACTTTATTCTCGAATTTGACTTTATTCTCAAAATTCTGACTTTATTCTCGAATTTGACTTTTATTCTATTCTGACTTTATTCTTGGAATTCTGACTTTATTCTTGAATTCTGACTTTATTCTCGAATTCTGACTTTAATTCTGACTTATTCTAAATTTGACTTTATTCTCGAATTTGACTTTACATCTCAAAATTCTGACTTTACATCTCAAAATTCTGACTTTATTCTTGGAATTCTGACTTTATTCTCGAATTTGACTTTACATCTCAAAATTCTGACTTTACATCTCAAAATTCTGACTTTACATCTCAAAATTCTGACTTTATTCTTGGAATTCTGACTTTATTCTCAAATTTGACTTTATTCTCAAAATTCTGACTTTATTCTCGAATTCTGACTTTACATCTCAAAATTCTGACTTTATTCTTGAATTCTGACTTTATTCTCAGAATTTGACTTTACATCTCAAAATTCTGACTTTATTCTCGAATTCTGACTTTATTCTCGAAATTCTGACTTTACATCTCAAAATTCTGACTTTACATCTCAAAATTCTGACTTTATTCTTGGAATTTGACTTTATTCTCGAATTTGACTTTATTCTTGGAATTCTGACTTTACATCTCAAAATTCTGACTTTACATCTCAAAATTCTGACTTTATTCTTGGAATTTGACTTTATTCTCGAATTTGACTTTATTCTTGGAATTTGACTTTATTCTCGAATTTGACTTTATTCTCGAATTTTGACTTTACATCTCAATTCTGACTTTACATCTCAAAATTTGACTTTATTCTCGAATTTGACTTTATTCTCGAATTTGACTTTATTCTCAAAATTTGACTTTATTCTCGAATTTGACTTTACATCTCAAAATTCTGACTTTACATCTCAAAATTCTGACTTTATTCTCGAATTTGACTTTATTCTCGAATTTGACTTTATTCTCAAAATTCTGACTTTACATCTCAAAATTCTGACTTTACATCTCAAAATTCTGACTTTATTCTCGAATTCTGACTTTACATCTCAAAATTCTGACTTTACATCTCAAAATTCTGACTTTATTCTCGAATTCTGACTTTATTCTCGGAATTTGACTTTATTCTCAAAATTTGACTTTACATCTCAAAATTCTGACTTTACATCTCAAAATTCTGACTTTATTCTTGGAATTCTGACTTTACATCTCAAAATTCTGACTTTATTCTTGGAATTCTGACTTTACATCTCAAAATTCTGACTTTATTCTCGAATTTTGACTTTACATCTCAAAATTCTGACTTTACATCTCAAAATTCTGACTTTATTCTCGAATTCTGACTTTATTCTCGAATTTGACTTTACATCTCAAAATTCTGACTTTATTCTCAAAATTCTGACTTTATTCTTGGAATTTGACTTTACATCTCAAAATTCTGACTTTATTCTCGAATTCTGACTTTACATCTCAAAATTCTGACTTTACATCTCAAAATTCTGACTTTATTCTCAAAATTTGACTTTATTCTTGGAATTTGACTTTACATCTCAAAATTCTGACTTTATTCTCGAATTCTGACTTTACATCTCAAAATTCTGACTTTACATCTCAAAATTCTGACTTTATTCTTGGAATTCTGACTTTACATCTCAAAATTCTGACTTTATTCTTGGAATTCTGACTTTATTCTCAAAATTCTGACTTTATTCTCGAATTCTGACTTTATTCTCAAAATTCTGACTTTATTCTCGAATTTGACTTTATTCTCGAATTTGACTTTATTCTTGGAATTCTGACTTTATTCTCGAATTTGACTTTATTCTCGAATTTGACTTTATTCTCGAAATTCTGACTTTATTCTCGAATTTGACTTTATTCTCGAAATTCTGACTTTATTCTTACAATTCTGACTTTACATCTCAAAATTCTGACTTTATTCTCGAATTTGACTTTATTCTTGAATTCTGACTTTATTCTCAAAATTCTGACTTTATTCTCGAATTTGACTTTATTCTCGAATTCTGACTTTACATCTCAAAATTCTGACTTTACATCTCAAAATTTGACTTTATTCTTGGAATTTGACTTTATTCTTGGAATTCTGACTTTATTCTCAAAATTCTGACTTTATTCTCGAATTTGACTTTATTCTCAAAATTTGACTTTATTCTCGAATTCTGACTTTATTCTCGGAATTTGACTTTACATCTCAAAATTCTGACTTTACATCTCAAAATTCTGACTTTATTCTTGAATTTGACTTTATTCTCAGAATTCTGACTTTACATCTCAAAATTCTGACTTTATTCTCGAATTCTGACTTTATTCTCGAATTCTGACTTTATTCTCTAAATTCTGACTTTACATCTCAAAATTCTGACTTTACATCTCAAAATTCTGACTTTATTCTTGGAATTTGACTTTACATCTCAAAATTCTGACTTTACATCTCAAAATTCTGACTTTATTCTTGGAATTTGACTTTATTCTCGGAATTCTGACTTTATTCTTGAATTCTGACTTTACATCTCAAAATTCTGACTTTACATCTCAAAATTCTGACTTTATTCTTGGAATTTGACTTTATTCTCGAATTTGACTTTATTCTTGGAATTTGACTTTATTCTCGAATTTGACTTTATTCTCGAATTCTGACTTTACATCTCAAAATTCTGACTTTACATCTCAAAATTCTGACTTTATTCTCGAATTCTGACTTTATTCTCGAATTTGACTTTATTCTCGAAATTCTGACTTTATTCTCGAATTCTGACTTTATTCTCAAAATTCTGACTTTATTCTCAAAATTTGACTTTACATCTCAAAATTCTGACTTTATTCTAAATTTGACTTTATTCTCTAAATTTGACTTTATTCTTAAAATTCTGACTTTATTCTCGAATTTGACTTTATTCTCAAAATTCTGACTTTATTCTCAAAATTCTGACTTTATTCTCGAATTCTGACTTTATTCTCGAATTTGACTTTATTCTCAAAATTTGACTTTATTCTCGAATTTTGACTTTATTCTCGAATTCTGACTTTATTCTCAAAATTCTGACTTTATTCTCGAATTTGACTTTACATCTCAAAATTCTGACTTTACATCTCGAATTCTGACTTTATTCTCGAATTTGACTTTATTCTCGAATTTTGACTTTATTCTCGAATTTGACTTTATTCTCAAAATTCTGACTTTATTCTCGAATTTGACTTTTACATCTCAAAATTCTGACTTTACATCTCAAAATTCTGACTTTATTCTCGAATTTGACTTTATTCTCGAATTCTGACTTTATTCTCGAAATTCTGACTTTATTCTCGGAATTCTGACTTTATTCTCGAAATTCTGACTGACTTTATTCTCGAAATTCTGACTTTATTCTCGAAATTCTGACTTTATTCTCAAAATTTGACTTTATTCTCGAATTTGACTTTATTCTTAAAATTCTGACTTTATTCTCTAAATTCTGACTTTATTCTTACAATTCTGACTTTACATCTCAAAATTCTGACTTTATTCTCGGAATTCTGACTTTATTCTTGGAATTCTGACTTTATTCTCAAAATTTGACTTTATTCTCGAATTCTGACTTTATTCTCGAATTTGACTTTATTCTCGAATTTGACTTTATTCTTGAAATTTGACTTTATTCTCAAAATTCTGACTTTATTCTCGGAATTTGACTTTATTCTCGAAATTTGACTTTATTCTCGAATAAATGTATTTATTTATTATTATTTTCTACACCTCTCAATTCTGACTGTTTTACTGGAATTCAGATTTATTTATTTTTTCACTGAATATGCATCTTTCAATTCTGACTTTTTTTTTAATCCAATTTTTAATGTATTGCAATTCTGACTTTTTCTTCTCAGATTTGTTTTTACATTTCACAATTCTGATTTTTACATCTTGCAATTCTGTTTTTTATTTCCACCATGGAATGAAAAACTAAAGATGTTAATTGTAACTTTTTATCTCACAATTCAGACATTTCTTCTCAGAATGACATATTTTGTATATCTAGGAAAAAGTATGAAATGTGAGATAAAAAGTCACAATAAGGTTTTTTTTTAAATTTTATTTTTTTAACCCATGGCAGAAATAAGCTTCCATGTAAAACTGTTACTGATTAATATTATTGTCTTGCTTAGTTTTGAGATGCTCTCTGCTTAAATAATCGGGCCCTTGAATATTTGCTGTGTATGGCAGATTCATAACTTCTACCGAGGCAGTGGAGGCAGCATGAGTAAAGCGCAGGAGGAGTGGGTGTCTGGGGCCTGGAAAAACCCTCACGTTCAGCAGGCAGCGCAGCAGGCAGCTCTGGGGGCCATGCAGGGCCCGCCGTCACCGCAGTACTCCACACCCTCCTACGACAACACCATGTAAAACACCACCAAACCATGAATAATGGATGGATCAGGCCGAGCGGGAAACCTGTTGTTGGCCTTAGCTGATGGTGATGTGATGTAGCTGAAATACGAGGTGGAACGAGGTGTGATGCTTCAGATTTTTCTTTTCTTTTTTTTTAAATGTGTGTGTCTTTGTTTTGAGTTTTGTGTATATTATAGCCTATTTTTGCTGTTATGAAACAGTATTAAATTAGAAATGAGTTTATCAATCAGGGAAAACCTGGAAATATCAGGACATTTTAAAGTTGTGTAAAGTGTTTATAAAATATATAAACCATAGAAGGGAATTTTACTGAAGTATATACAACATCCTGGACATTTCTAAAGTAAATATGAATATTTCTAAAATATGAATTCAGATAGATTTTTTTTTGGTGTGTGTGTGTGAGCACAGTCTATGAAATGATTTTTAAACATTTTTAAAAAGAACATTTTGTAGTTAATATATATTTTTCTAGTTATTCTAAATTATTTAATCTTCTAGTAACTGCTCAAATGAGTGTAATATGAAATAACTTATAAACATTTATTTAGTAATCATAAATGACTAGTAGACAGGTTGCTCTAATTAATTAAATTTGACTTATTTTGTTTTAATTTCAGATATACTGTATGTGTATTTAGTTAAACTGAAGGGCCTCTGTTTTGTCAGGTCACTGAAACATGGTTTGTGAGTATTAATGCATTACATTTATTGAAGAACGCCGAGCCGCAGATTCCTTTAATATATACATGAAAAGGGAATTGTGTACATCTTACTGTTTTTGAAGAAATTTTAGAGATTGGTTTATAAAACTAGTGTTACGGATTCGTGACTGTAATGAATTTAAATAAAGCAGGAGCATCTAAATGAACCAATAAACTCAAGTAAACGCGTGTCCTCTTTGGGCTTATGTATGAACGCATGGAGTGTTTTGTCCAGCAGGGTGCAGTGTTTTTCTAGGCTGACATTTCCAAACCGGATTTCCCCAGGCTCTGCACTGACTTGCAGATTGCAATTGGACAACAACACTAGTTTGTCAGGCTAATAACTTGATTCTCACATTTAAGCACATTCTCGCCGTGGACATTGTCTGAGCGTGTGTCTGAGCCCAGATTAGATTGCTGAAGAAGACAATGAATGGATTTGTCTCATGCTCTCTGTCTTTCTTAGACCATTTGTAACTCCTTGCACAGAGTAATGATCGGATCATTCACATTAGAGAGTATCAACAGCACTGCCATAAACACCACTGACGTCCTCTGCTTTAGCAGGAACACACTCGATTTGCTCTAACACAGACGCGACGTATAATAAAACTCGTAGTATGAATTATGAAGATGAGCATATTTGCCAGCTTCCAGCTTAAATCAAATTGTTTTATGGAGTATAACCAATAAAGTCAGCACCATCACAGTGAAGCATATGTTCTTTAAATCACTGACTACTGTCTATTATATCGTATCGAACCTAGAGGCATGTAAAGGTACAGCATGTTACTGACAGCAAAGGCCCTGATGTTTTAGTGCTCCTATAGATCAATGACTCTAGCAAGGTCAAAGTCATGGATTGGATTCCCTGGGAACTCATAATAATAAAACATAGCTTGATGGTTACAGCTCTATGACTGTACTGTATTGTTTTGTGTTTTATAATGCAGCATTAGTATCTCTGTGCACTTCTTTTAGTTGCCTGAAAGCATTACTACAGATGCAGACGGTGAAATTAAATATTGCACATGCATATTAACACTAACACTAAATACTAACTCTAAATTTTGAGGTGGAAATTTGTGTTTTGCAGATGGGAAATTATAGTATGATCTGCCTTAGGGTCTATCTCTGAATATCCTTTACTCCATGACACTCACTGCGCAAAACATCTGTTCCTCTGCAATGCTTGGATGAGGAGGAAATGAAGTCATTCTGAACAAGGTTCAAGTTAAATTAGTGTACCGCGTACACATCTAACAGGGAACGTTCTGGCAAGGTTCTTTTAAAGTTATGAGGAAACATTCTTCCAGTAATGTTAAAACATTTCAGTTGGATGCTCTTCTAACATTGTTTTTAAATGTAACTACTTGTCTCGGAATGATCAGAGAACATTCAAAGGTAACGTTCCCATTATGTTTGAAGAATGATACAATGAAATGTTCCCTTAAAGGGGTCCTATAATGCCCATTTTTACAAGATGTAAAATAAGTCTCTGATATATGTGTGTATGTGAAGTTTTATCTCAAAATACCCCACAGATCATGTTTTATAGCATGTTAAAATTGTCACTTTTTGAGGGTGAGCAAAAATGCGCTGCTTTTGTGTGTCCCTTTAAATGCAAATGAGCTGCTGCTCCCCGCCCCCTTTCCAGAAGAGGGCGGAGCTTCAAGAGCTCGTTTTAGCACCTCCAATTACCTCACACAGACACACACTGAAAATGACAGAAACTGTTCAGCCTTTTATGATCAAACCAGAGTCGGACAATGATGGAGAGACTCAAGAAGAAGAGACAACATGTAGAATGAGACAGGATTTTTCTGAAGGGATAGAGGATGAGTTTATGAGTTAACGATCTTCAGTCATTGATTAGCATATTCTGTCATGATAATCTATAAACCGCTGGTGTGGGAACTGATGAGCCAGAGAGTATCTGCTGATGAAGAGAGAACAGGGATAGTTTAGTTTAATTACGGTTATAACTTATGTTGTCATCTTGCTTTATGACATGCTATTGCATTTGTGTTCGTACTGTATCAATAATGCCTGTCTCCATTTTAGCATAGAATACTTTAATTGAAAAATAATTTAAAGACATATATTAGAAAAAATAATTGTGTATAATTGTCAATGTGGAAAAGTAGCTAATAAAAATTGTATAAAAATTGCATGGTATCATAAAATTCTCTCAAAATTCTAAATAATAATCATATATATTACATTAGTTTTCCTGGGGGGAAAAGGCTTCAAGGCTTCAGTCGCTTTAGACCACAAAGGAGACAAGTGTGACCCCCTAAACGAACAGGACCAGAGGTTTAAAAAAAGATGCAATTTCTTCCCTGGGTTCCTGAGAAAGTCTGTAGACATTCAGGGTAGTGTTCTTGGCCTGCATGAAGGCATGATAAAGTAATGGTGGCTGGGACGTGACTTCATCTGTCTGTTTTGGTCTGTTTGCTTTCACCGTGACAAGTGTGAGACAACAGCAGCTTGACCAGAACGCTGCATTGCTAGATTACAAAAATGTGTTTTAAAAACACTTGCCAACATTTCCATTAGGTTATGATCACATTAATGCTGAATGTTCTCTGATCATTAAAATATGTCCATTAAAAAAAAGAAGAAAAAAAAAAAAATTCTTGGTGATACAGATGTTAAAGTTTTGCCTCTTTGTCGCCATCTCTGTTTGAAATCTGCAATTGCAGTTATTTGTTGAATTATCATCTTTATGTGGGTTGTGCATTGGCGGCTCCTCAGTGCGCATGAATCTAATGTTTCGAGGAGTGTGTGTGTGTGTCATTCATTCACCGCACCGGTGTGGATACTGTACTCCAGAATCACAGATTCTATGTCTTGGAAGTACTACCAAAATAAGAATTTTCCACGCAAAATGTCATGTGAACAAGTAAGAACATGTCTGCCACTTTTGCTCTGACCAACTGAGAATGAAAGCATTAATACATTGCGCTGCCAACGATGATTAAATCTAGCGATCGCTTAGCTCATCTCACATCAAACCGTGCAAATATCGAACAAACCCCCCATATCTCCCCCTCACTGCCAAAGGTCCAGAATTTAAGTCAATTTTTTTGTAATTAACAAGTGTTCTTTTAAGTAATGACGGCCAATAATTTGTACCCGGACCTCTGTATTTTTCTCAATGTGTAGGCTATATAATTAATGTTGTGAAATAATTGCCTAATATAGTATTAACACTACTTTAATGCAGCAAAGAAATACTCATCTGAGCTGCCAGTCTGTCAACGGACAGCTCGTCAACGTCAAAATATTTAAGATGACCAATCAAATCAAAGTGGGCGGGCTTTATGTTCACTGAAGGTGCTGAGCACGATTCCAGCGCAACGCTTCAGTAAACGCTCATAAAGTGCGAGATAAGATGTAAGTAGCTAAACTAAACATTTCATATTTGGGAGCTGTTTTAGGATTTAAATGTTAAACTACTGACAAAAATAATCAGGCAATCTAATAAACTTTTGTCTAATTTCACCATTTTGAATTGAAAACAGGCCTATATAATTTACATGCTAATTAGCAACTATTAATGTGAGAGGACAAGAAACATTAACAAAGATTTCTTCATATAAGGCATAAGATTAATAATGGATGTTTACATATTGTGAATTCATTTTTAAATGTTTATATTTAACTAGTGTTCATACTTCGTAGCCTTCAGTAAATTAACTTGTCTTAGAAAGTGATTAATAAAAAAATATTCTAAATATAAATTGACCCTATGTTTACTTTCTTGACTGCTTTAGGAAGGGAAGAGACAGGGCAAGAAAAGGAGAATGAGAGAAAAAGAAAGAGTGATGGAGAGAGCAGGAATTGAAAAATAATCTACTGCCCGCTGACATGGTTTTAAAACAATTTTTCATCCATTTTTTGGCCTTCAATAATTTGCTTGTGTGTGTGTGTGTGTGTGTGTGTGTGTGTGTGTGCGTATGGCGTATGCTGTAATATTTATTATTAATAAATAGGCTAAAGCACCTTTGTTTGCTGACCAATTAGTTACCATACAAATGTTAATTGACTGACTTCTTCAAAACTTAAAGTTTCACAACATGAAAAAAAAACATGTTAGCTTAATGTTTCTGTCACGTGAATTTGTGATTTGAACATTGTGGGCACATTTTGGTTATCCATGCCAGATAATGTACACTAATATACACTCCACACAGTGTGTGTTTGGACTGAAAATGGTGGTCTTGGTTAGCAATTTGACAACGTTGTAATAAATAGGCATGCTTTTTGTTGCACTGAAAATAGCCTGTTAAGAAACCAGCAGACAAGATATCCAGCACAAATTAATGCATTAAAAGTGTGCAAAATACGGGGTCCGGGGCTCGATTAACCCATGAGACCCCCTGAAAGCCTCAAAAGCAAAACCTGAAGGGGGTCTCAAATTGTCAAAAAAAATTATATTTTATTGTCACTAATGGTCACTAAAATATTAAGCTCACCATGTCCAGTATTCAGAATTCAAAACATTTATTCACAAATATGTTCTATTTTTTGCTAAGCGGAGCCAGCCGTTGTATGCGCGTATGCAAATTAGCCAAGTGCGCCAAACAGATTAAAAACTTTGAGAAGTCATACTAAAAATGGCTAGCAAGTGAAAGCTAAACCAAAGTGTCTAACTTAAGGTAAGATGTAAGAGGCTTTTTTTCAATCTTTGCAGTGAGAGAGAGAGCGAGAGAGAGAGAGAGAGAGAGAGAGAGAGAGAGAGAGAGAGCAGGCTATGTCTGGCTATGTCTGTGTCATTATTCCATCATTATCTTCATAAATTAAGAAAAAAAGTTTAACACCTCAGAAAATGTAGCTTTCCTCTCTTGCCAACATTATAGCCTGGTGTGAGCACAGCGTGCACTCTTCAGTGGTGGAGGCGCGTGCTGTATATCGTGCCACAGAAGGACACACACTCACAGTAATCGGGTCAGGTCGTTTGCATGGTGGAATGTTTCGTTTGATTGGTTCATGAAAATGTTTATCCCGCCCCTCTTAAACCGATTATAATTTCATTCGGGTTGGGCATTTTTATTCCGATTGAGGTGTTGAAATGGAGCATTTTCATTCGGATTGGACTTGTAAACCGATTAGTACAGTGCTCCATGCACACTCACCTGTCAGGATTATTAGGAACACCATACTAATACTGTGTTTGAGCCCCTTTCGCCTTCAGAACTGCCTTAATTCTACATGGCATTGATTCAACAAGGTGCTGAAAGCATTCTTTAGAAATGTTGGCCCATATTGATAGGATAGCATCTTGCAGTTGATGGAGATTTGTGGGATGCACATCCAGGGCACGAAGCTCCCGTTCCACCACATCCCAAAGATGCTCTATTGGGTTGAGATCTGGTGACTGTGGGGGCCATTTTAGTACAGTGAACTCATTGTCATGTTCAAGAAACCAATTTGAAATGATTCGAGCTTTGTGACATGGTGCATTATCCTGCTGGAAGTAGCCATCAGAGAATGGGTACATGGTGGTCATAAAGGGATGGACATGGTCAGAAACAATGCTCAGGTAGGCCGTGGCATTTAAACGATGCCCAATTGGCACTAAGGGGACTAAAGTGTGCCAAGAAAACATCCCCCACACCATTACACCACCACCACCAGCCTGCACAGTGGTAACAAGGCATGATGGATCCATGTTCTCATTCTGTTTACGCCAAATTCTGACTCTACCATCTGAATGTCTCAACAGAAATCGAGACTCATCAGACCAGGCAACATTTTCCCAGTCTTCAACTGTCCAAATTTGCTGAGCTTGTGCAAATTGTAGCCTCTTTTTCCTATTTGTAGTGGAGATGAGTGGTACCCGGTGGGGTCTTCTGCTGTTGTAGCCCATCTGCCTCAAGGTTGTGCGTGTTGTGGCTTCACAAATGCTTTGCTGCATACCTCGGTTGTAACGTGTGGTTATTTCAGTCAAAGTTGCTCTTCTATCAGCTTGAATTAGTCGGCCCATTCTCCTCTGACCTCTAGCATCAACAAGGCATTTTCGCCCACAGGACTGCCGCATACTGGATGTTTTTCCCTTTTCACAGCATTCTTTGTAAACCCTAGAAATGGTTGTGCGTGAAAATCCCAGTAACTGAGCAGATTGTGAAATACTCAGACCGGCCCGTAAAAAAAAGGTCTGGCACCAAAAACCATGCCACGCTCAAAATTGCTTAAATCACCTTTCTTTCCCATTCTGACATTCAGTTTGGAGTTCAGGAGATTGTCTTGACCAGGACCACACCCCTAAATACATTGAAGCAACTGCCATGTGATTGGTTGATTAGATAATTGCAGTAACGAGAAATTGAACAGGTGTTCCTAATAATCCTTTATGTGAGTGTAAACTCACATAGTGTTGCTTGACGAATGCTCTAGCATATCGGATTATAAAAAATTGTTAAGTGACTGATTGTCTTGGCTTGCGTCCATGAAATATTGTAATGTTATAGGCCTAATGCATATTGAGAAAATTTAGATCGGTATTGCGCAACAATTGGGAGATGGGGACCCCGAATATTGAAGGGTATTGAAGACGTACGGCGACATGTTCAGCTACCACTCAAATTATAACACATTACAAGCTTGAATGAACGTTCTACTAACATTACTGGAATAACGTTTATTCATAACTTTGAGAGAACCTTGTCAGAACGTTATCCAAAGTTCTGAGTTCTGTTAGTTACGTTGCCAGCGTGAAAAATCACCGGCCAGCGGCCTGGTGTATCAATATTGTGATAAACACACAAGGAACATAATGGGGAATTCAAACTTGGTAAACATGTTTTAGGTCGTGATCGGGGTGCATGGAGGTCAGTAGTTGTGAAGGGGAACACATGCAGGAGTCCAGTGAACAGTGAACAGAAGAGCTTTATGTTCTCCCACTCAAGGGTGACAGAGCCGTGTCCCTGTGTTTTACAAACACACACAAACTCTCTCTATCACACCCTGTGTGCCTGTGTGCAGACAGTAGGAATGTCTCTAATGCCCTCTGTCTCTTTTATGGAATTCTCCTTCACTTTATGATCAACACACTCTTGATTGGACAGTGCTGGTTTAAAAGCTGAAAGTAAACAAAAGTCAAAGAGGAACTCTGAGACATGAACATCTGATGAGCTTATTATTTGTTTTGCGATGGAATTCTGGGTCATGAACTGTTTTATTTGTGCACGAGGCCCAAAGTATTCAGACAGTTATTCCACTCCTAAACTGTCATTGCATTATATACAATATATTTGCAAAAGTTTTGGGACGCCTCCTTTACATGCACATGAACTTTAATGCCATCCCATTCTTAATCCATAGGGTTTAATATGGAGCTGGCCCACCCTTTGCAGCTCTAACAGCTTCAGCTCTTCTGGGAAGGCTTTCCACAAGGTTTAAGAGTGTGTTTATGGGAATTTTTTATCATTCTTCTAGAAGCACATTTGTGAGGTCAGGCACTGATGTTGGACGAGAAGGCCTGGCTCGCAGTCTCTGCTCTAATTCATCCCAAAGGTGTTCTATCGGGATGAGGTCAGGACTCTGTGCAGGCCAGTCAAGTTCCTCCACACCAAACTCGCTCATCCATGTCTTTATGGACCGACGCTTTGTGCACTGGAGCACAGTCATGTTTGGACAGGAAGGGACCATCCCCAAACTGTTCCCGCAAAGTTGGGAGCATGAAATTGTCCAAAATGTCTTGGTATGCTGAAGCATTAAGAGTTCTTTTCACTGGAACTAAGGGGCCAAGCCCAACCCCTGAAAAACAACCCCAC
This sequence comes from Paracanthobrama guichenoti, assembly GCA_018749465.1. Lineage (NCBI taxonomy): Eukaryota > Metazoa > Chordata > Actinopteri > Cypriniformes > Gobionidae > Paracanthobrama > Paracanthobrama guichenoti. Next base: position 3,042,434 of record CM031960.1, on the reverse strand, counting down.
CCCATAATCCCCCCTCCACCAAACTTTACACCTGGCACAATGCAGTCAGGCAAGTCCCGTTCTCCTGACAAGCACCAAACCCAGAATTGTCCATGGGACAGAGAAGCGTGATTGGTCACTCCAGAGAACACGTCTCCACTGCTCTAGAGTCCAGTGGCGGCGTGCTTTACTCCACTGCATCCCATGCTTTGCATTGCACTTGGTGATGTAAGGCTTGGATGAGCTGCTTGGCCATGGAAACCCATTCCATGAAGCTCTCTACGCACTGTTCTTGAGCTCATCTGAAGGCCACAGAAGTTTGGAGGTCTGGAGCTATTGACTCTGCAGAAAGTTGGTGACTTCTGCACACTGTGACCCTCAGCATGTGCTGACCCCGCTCTGGGATTTTACGTGGTCTACCACTTCATGGCTGAGTTGCTGTTGTTCCCAATTACTTCCACTTTGTTACATCTGTGGCCATGGAAGTGATTGGAACACCTGAAGTCAATGATTTGGAGGGGTGTCCCAATACTTTTGGCAATATAGTGTATATCTCAAACCACAAAACTGTGTTTGATTGTTGCACATGCTCCAATAATCCAACACTGTTAAATTATGGATGCTGTTCACAGTCGTTGAATAAAGACATCTGGCAGATCCATGTTTGGAGGTTTGCCTTTCGTAATCTTACATTACATCAGCTGTTGTTTGTCTCATATTGTCTACTTGTGTACAGCATTCATCACGTCCTGGCAAACAACTGCAAACAGATAATATAATCCAAACTTTATTTAAACTCTTAACCCAAGCCTCTGGCTAACTTCTTTGTTTTTTCTTTAATGATGGGACTCGTTGTTTATGAATTATAATCATGCCTGTAAGCTACTGACACACTATGTAGGCATACGATTTCACGATGTGCTATTGAGCAACATCCTTTAGTTCCCTTGACCATTATGATTAACTTTAATAACTTTGTGTTTGAGTCCCAGAGACCCCAATAATGGATGTTCAATCAATCAGTCAACAAATCAATCAACCAATTTTCTTAAAAAGGAAGATTAAAAATCATAAATGTCCCATACGCTTTCAGTCAAAACTTTAATACATCCATTATATATCTAACCGTAACAAAGCCTAACAACTAGTTTAGGACATGCTAGCAAACTTTGTTAAATCCTGCTACCAAACATGCTAATTCATGTTAAACAAATGCTTAAAAATGCTAGTGACATGTTAATTCATGCTAGCAACATGCTAATTCATGCTATTAGCATGTTTAAACATACTAGCTACATGCTAATTAATGCTAACAACATGTTCAATCATGCTAGTGACATGTTAATTTATGATCGCAAAATGTTAAATCATGTTAGCAAAATGCTAATTAATGCTAGCAACATAATAAAACATGCTTAACAAATGTTAAATCATGGTAGCAAAACATGCTAATTCATGTTAGCAATGTGTTAAATCATGCTAGCTACATGCTAATTCATGTTAGCAATGTCTTAAAACATATTATAGAAATCCTAATTAATGTTAACAAAAAGCTAAATAATGCTAGTGACATGCGAATCCATGCAAACAGAATGTTAAAACTTTCTAGCAAAATGCTAAATCATATTAGCAATGTGTTAAAACATGATAGCATCATGCAAATTCACACTAGCAGCATGCTAAAACATAACAACATTCTAATTAATTCAAACAATATGATAAATCATGTTAACAACATGATACTTCATGCTATCAAATGTTTAAAAAGTAAAATGTCAAATAATGCTAGCAACATGGTAATGCATTCTAGCAAACATGATAAATCATGCTAATTCATGCTAACCAAATGTTATATCATGTTACAAGTGTGCTAAATCACGTTAAACTTGCTTAACAAATGCTAATTTATGTTAGCAAAAGGTTAACATGCTAATCTATTCTAACAACATCTTAAATCATGCTAGCCAAATGTTAAATCATGCTAGCCAAATGCTAATTCATGCTAGCAAACTCTTAAAAGCTACAGCTTTGAGCTACAGCTTTCCTGTAGCTCAAGCAATAAGAGCGTGGCATTAGCAACACCAAGGTCATGGGTTCAATTCCCAGGGAAAGCAAGAACTGGCAAAAAGTGTACCTTGAATGCAATGTAAGTAGCTTTGGATAAAAGCGTCTGCCAAATGTAAATGTAAAAACATGTTAAATCATGTTAGCAAAATGCTAATTCATGTTAGCAATGTGATAAAACATGATAGCATCATGTTAATTAATGCTAACAACACGTTAAAACATATTAACATACCTTTAATTCATGATAAATAATGTTAAACATGCTAACAGTGTGGTAATTCGTGCTAGAAATGTGTTCCCCTGCCATGTCAAACTTCAATTTTAACAATTCAATTAAAACTTTAAGCCTGTCAAAGTTATTTTCATGCCAACTGCAACGTTTGTTTACAAACTTTACTCGTCTAGTTTTATATATTTATTTTGAGATAATAATGGCTTTTTGGACATTCATGTATTTCTCATTGTCAAGTCACATTTATTTCTGTAGCGCTTTATACAATACAGATTGTATCAGAGCAGCTTCACAGAAATAAACAGGAAAATAATGTTGCAAAATTCATCAATTATGAAACCAATTCCATTTCAGCTGTAAAGCAGCTCTACAGAAAGTGTATGACAACAGTGTCATTGTTGCATTGCATTCATATATAAGATCACCTGCTTTGTCAGTTGAATTAAAAGCAATGGCCTCACGCCTTGGTAAAGATCACACAGACATTGGCGTTGGGTCTCTTCAGGAAACATGTGTCCCAAAGTCATCAATGTTTTAAACCCTTGCGCCACATCAGCATCAGTGGATTGAAAGCCTCATCAGGACTAAGAAGCTACTGATGAAGAACCTGTAAAATAAGCAAGTTAGTAAACACCTGCTCTTCGAGAGCTGTTCCCAGTCATTTGTTCCAATTGTCAGAGAGTCTATAAACAAGCGTATCCCTGCAACAATTTTGCCCTATGTTAGCAGCACCTCTGTAATGAGAATTTATTCCCCCATTGTTCCCTCCACATGGGCTTTCTTGTCGCCTCAGGAACGGGCCCTTATTTGCGAGTAACTGAGAATTGAGGGTGGAAAGCAAAGGAGGACACAGGCGATGTGGGACTCCCGGCGTTTACTGCCAGCGAGCCAAGACAACTCACCTCCTTTATTCCAAGACCTTCAAATGTAATGGCACACATAAATAGAGATGATGAGGAGTTCATTAGCTCAGCCGAATGGCCTCCGCGCCGCACGAGACGCATTTGCAACCAGCCGTCATTATTAAAGTAAACAAGCCGGTCGCCGAGGCTGAAGTGAAATATCTTCACGCTTGTGTTTCTCACCGTAAGTGATAGTTGAATTATTTACCGTGGCGCTCGGTCTCCCTCTTCACATCTGAACAGTTCAAGATAATCTCCCACTGAGTCCGAGTTGTTAATCATTTGATTTAATGGTGGAGAACGGCACTAGTCTGGAGATAAATCACGGCAACATCAAGGCGTTGTGACGTCGTACTGCTGCGTCCCAGAGCACAACAGGCAAATTTGTGTTTCCACACTACACAAACATCTCATGTTGACTGCCTGCTGTTACATGTTCTGTTTACTTCATCGTTATAAATCATGCTAGATTAAATATTGAACAGCAGATCAAGCACTCCATTGGATTGGGCTTTGCTATAGCTATATGTGTTACATGCACCAAAATATAATCGGATTGATGGTTCAGTCGATCTGAATTAATTTTCGATCAGACTGAAAGTGGTTGTGTAGCCCTGAAATAAACCAATCAACAGGGAAAATATAAGCACACTTTAAAAAATGCTGGGTTACAAACAATAATTTCTGGTTTATTTGTCACTGGCAACCTTCCGGTTGTTCTCTTGAAGCCAACACGGAAGTGACTTAAACTGCACTTCATCGACTGGCCACTAGAGACTGGCTCCAGAAGGGAGCAGAATCTCATTGAGCTCCATGTTAAAATGCCCAACTTTACAGCAGAAAAAAACATGTTTACAGCCTGGGACAAAAAGTGTTTTTGGTCTATAGAGCTAATTTTGGCCTTCATGACAACAGTGAGAGGGGTACATTTTTTTATAACTCATCCGTTTAAATTATATTAAGCCTTGAAGTTCACGCTCATAATTAAGGGCGTGGCCACTTGAGTGACAGGTGGATTGCCACTGCTGCCTGTTAGTCCACCCACATCCCACCTCTTTGCCCATTTTCTGTTATCCGGGAGTGGCGCGCGGTCACTGCAGAGATGGCGACGGCTGGCTCCGCACAATTTTGGGATTCAAAAATGCTCTTCAGAAACCTATGGGTGACACCACGGACACTACATCCATATTTTTTTACAGTCAATGGTTATTTGGCAACCCAGCGCTGGGTAAATATTAGTCTCAGTCTCAGACGTCTGGCGGGCCGTTTGCTAAACGTCTGATGCATACGGCACACTTCTCTGGAAACACTTCAGGAGTTTCGAAGTCGTCATCTGATTGGTTGAATTCTACAGGATGCCTGTGAGATGTGTGTGTTGCATTCTTTAATGGTCCGCCTGGAAATTGTTGCAGTAAATTTGCACAACATTCTTGAATGAATAGTGTATAGATGCGTGCTGGTCTGTTATTGCAGGGTCATCGACTTTACATTTTCACGCCCCTAAACCTGACGCAGAACAAAACGAACTGTGACTGGTTGCGTTACATGTCAGTCAAACGTCCTCTTGGGGCGGTCCTCGACCGATGAAAGCTGCGATAGAGTCCAGACCTGCTGCCGTCAGTCTGAAGCTCTGGCTACACAAGACTAGGTAAATATAGGACAGAACACATGCTGGGTTATTTTAACCCAGCGTGTTGGGTTTTATACATTAACCAATTTGTTGGGTTGTTTTTGACATGCTGCATCAGTCAACCTATTGAAGGTTTTTGTCATATTTTTTTTGTTTTAAGAAGATAAAATGTTGCTTATCAACCTTGATTGGCATGGCAATAAAATAAGGTTTTGGGTGGGTTTCCCTTGGAGAGGGCGGTTTTCGGTGAGCTTCCGTTGTTCAGCTAGCAGACATTAGCTGTGGTGTAAACAAAAAAAAGGTAAAATGTGAGACTACAGACGTACTATAATAATTGATAGGAATACTATGTAATTCAAACCTTTATTTCATTCAGAAAGTTTCCCCTCGGGACGTTTTCTCTCAGAATAAAACAAAATGACCGTTGACAAATGTATCCAGTTTTAACCGGTTTAGCGCAGACTACCCAACATTGGGTTACACTGACCCAGCGCTGGGTAGGCATGTGAGCGGGTTTATCATTTATATTGACAGTAAAAATTATCCAGCAGCTGAGTTACAGTAAAACTACCCAGCAACTGGGTAAAAATAATAAAAATAACCCAATAAAATGACCCAACTAAAAAAAAAAAAAAAAAAACAGCATTTTTTAGAGTGCATGTAACCGCTTGAATCTGATTATTTTGGATTCAAAAATACCTTGTGTGCATGTGCAGTGCAATGATGCGATGATGTTTACATACGTTTTATGTTATTACACTACATCACAGTCAGTGTGCTAAATATTTGCTAAAATGCTTTATCTTAAGATAGGGGAGACCGGGTATGGTTTCAGCTACATGTCTGAAACTTTTAGGCAAATATGTGAAAAAAATGTGTCTACTACAAATGGCAACAATTAAAATTTCTCCAACTATATCACAGACTTTGTGAGATGATGACAAATACTAATTGGGCCTTTGTTACAAACTACTCTACTACTGGGTAACACACACTGGGGTAAGTTGTAACACACTGCGGTAAGCTGTAACACACACTGGGGTAAGCTGTAACACACACTGGGGTAAGCTGTAACACACACTGGAGTAAGCTGTAACACACACTGCGGTAAACTGTAACACACACTGGGGTAAGCTGTAACACACTGGAGTAAGCTGTAACACACACTGGGGTAAGCTGTAACACACACTGGAGTAAGCTGTAACACACTGGAGTAAGCTGTAACACACTGGAGTAAGCTGTAACACACACTGGGGTAAGCTGTAACACACTGGAGTAAGCTGTAACACACACTGGGGTAAGCTGTAACACACTGGAGTAAGCTGTAACACACACTGGGGTAAGCTGTAACACACTGGAGTAAGCTGTAACACACACTGGGGTAAGCTCTAACACACACTGGAGTAAGTTGTAACACACAATGGGGTAAGTTGTAACACACTGGGGTAAGCTGTAACACATACTGGGGTAAGTTGTAACACACTGGGGTAAGTTGTAACACACTGGGGTAAGCTGTAACACACACTGGGGTAAGTTGCAACACACACTGGGGTAAGTTGTAACACACACTGGAGTAAGCTGTAACACACACTGGTGTAAGCTGTAACACACACTGGGGTAAGATGTAACACACACTGGTGTAAGCTGTAACACACACTGGTGTAAGCTGTAACACACTGGGGTAAGCTGTAACACACACTGGGGTAAGCTGTAACACACTGGGGTAAGCTGTAACACACACTGGGGTAAGTTGCAACACACACTGGGGTAAGCTGTAACACACACTGGGGTAAGCTGTAACACAAACTGGGGTAAGTTGTAACACACACTGGTGTAAGCTGTAACACACTGGGGTAAGCTGTAACACACTGGGGTAAGCTGTAACACACACTGGGGTAAGTTGTAACACACACTGGGGTAAGCTGTAACACACACTGGGGTAAGCTGTAACACAAACTGGGGTAAGTTGTAACACACACTGGTGTAAGCTGTAACACACTGGGGTAAGCTGTAACACATACTGGGGTAAGGTGTAACACACTGGGGTAAGTTGTAACACACTGGGGTAAGGTATAACACACACTGGAGTAAGTTGTAACACACGCTGGGGTAAGTTGTAACACACTGGGGTAAGTTTAACACATACTGGGGTAAGTTGTAACACACACGGGTAAGTTTAACACACACTGGGGTAAGTTTAACACACACTGGGGTAAATTGTAACACACACTGGGGTAAATTGTAACACACACCGGGGTAAGTTTAACACACACTGGGGTAAGTTGTAACACACACTGGGTTAAATTGTAACACACACTGTGGTAAATTGTAACACACTGGGGTAAGCTGTAACACACACTGGAGTAAGCTGTAACACACACTGGGGTAAGCTGTAACACACACTGGGGTAAGTTGTAACACACACTGGGTTAAATTGTAACACACACTGTGGTAAATTGTAACACACTGGTGTAAGCTGTAACACACACTGGGGTAAGTTGTAACACACACTGGAGTAAGCTGTAACACACACTGGAGTAAGCTGTAACACACACTGGAGTAAGTTGTAACACACTGGAGTAAGCTGTAACACACACTGGGGTAAGTTGTAACATACTGGGGTAAGTTGTAACACACTGGGGTAACTTTAACATACTGGGGTAAGTTGTAACACACACTGAGGTAAGTTGTAACACACACTGGAGTAAGTTGTAACACACACTGGGGTAAGTTGTAACACACACTGGGGTAAGCCATTGGGTTACATTTTTTGATTACATGTTTAACCCAACGGTTTGGTTTGTCCATATTTGACCCAAATTTGGATTAAATCCACCCAGCATGTTATACATCAGTGTTGTTCACCTATCACTTCCCTCTGATTTTTAGGGCTAAGTTATGGGAGGGGTAGGTTTATGGAAACACTAAATTTCGGACAGGAATGTTGAAGAAAATATGTTGATCCAGGAACATGTTGCACTTGGCAAAATCTCAGAGACTGTGCCTGAGCTGAAGATTTGTTCAGAATGCATGAAATGAAATGTGAATCAGATTGCACAAATTGGGGTACATATAAAGAGAATGGCAACACTTTATTTTACAGTGTCCTTCATGTTCATGTACTTCATGTACTTACTATAATATTGTAAATTATGCATAATTACAAGCAACTAATCATATCCTCTTATCCTGCTAACATGTTGTTAATTAAAACTCACACTAGAAAAAAATTAGAAATACCATGCTAGTAAATTTCATTATAAGAAATGGCAAGTACATTAAAATAAACCTTTGAAATTGTATGTTTGAAATATGTATTTTCTCCTAAAATTTACTTGCATAATCTTTATTTACAAATTTGAAAAATATGTTGTTGTGTAATTACACTTTAGCAGGAGCACATTAAAATAAAGTGCAACCAACAGAACTCAGAATCTGATATCAGACTGGATTCATGTCAAATGACGAAGGTTACCTACGGAGTCATAATGCGCTTCACAGCGTCAGTAACTACCCGTTACATGCTGTTGCATCAGGGTTTGAATTTGCCCTCGAACAAGAACTCTGACTGTATTTTCCCTTGTCTTGAAATGTTCTATATTCCTACCGAAGAGACAATTTTGCTAGTCTAAGCTGGTTTTCAGATAGTCTTTCGGCCGGGCCGAGCTAGTTTAGATGGTCAACCAATTGGTCTTATCAGCCTGAACAGCTGATATGGTCACAAACCCCTCAAACTAGAGTTTAACCAGTCTGGTAGTCAGCTAGTTCCAGAAAACAATGAGTTTACAGAAATGCTATATTATTATGTGATCCTTCATGCATCTCTCTCTCTCTCTCTGTTCTTGTTGAGGTTTTGCAGACCTCCTGATTGCTCTCTCTACAGTGAAAGAAAGCTGTGCCGTCCGTTTACTCAGTGTTTACTCTGAAATTAAACCACATGTATTACTGGAGCGCTGCTGAAAATGTCTCCTCGCTCTGTTTTTAATCTGATGTCATGATGATGGAATTCAGTAATAGGTCTCTGACTCGGTCTTACCTCTCTTATTTGGCGACATTTGCTCACTAAAACACACAAGCATGTCGTCTACAAAACACACAGCTCACACTCAGTAAAGTAACACTGATGTTATAGGCCTACATCGCAACATAAATACATGATTTATGCCAAAACAAAAAATACATCAAATAAAATGACATTTTAAATATAGGAATAGTTCTGTTTTTATTTATTTATTCATGTATGTACAGTAGTGGCCATGAGTGATGTCTGGCCGAGGAAAATTGGCATCTTCACCCTTTATTCAAATATTATTAGAAATGTGTTAAAGATTTTGTAAGCATATTGAGTCGTCAGTCTTTAATTTGTGGTAATAAAGCAATGAAACATGACAAACTGTGACATCACTTTTGGCCAGTCTGTTATACAAAGAAATTATGAACACAAAAAAATATTAATAAATGATTATGTAAAAGTAATTTTGTCAGATATATACCTTAACTAAGCTTAGTGTTTTTTGTTCTTCCCTCATATTTAAAATATTTTTAAACAATTGAGGAAAAAAATCATATTTTGATTGATTTATTTGTTCATTCATTCACTCATTCATTCATGTGTTAACTCACTCATGCATTTATTCATTCAGTTCATTCATCCATGTGTCCTCTCATTCATGCATTCATTCATTCATGTGTCCACTCATTCATTCATTCATCCATTCATTCATTCATCCATGTGTCCTCTCATTCATTCATTCATTCATTCAGTCAGTCATTCATTCATTAATTAATTAATTCATTCATTCATGTGTCCTCTCATTCATTCATTCATTCATTCATCCATGTGTCCTCTCATCATCATTCATTCATTCATTCATTCATGTGTCCACTCATTCATGCATTCACTCGTTCCTTAATTAATTAAATAATCCATGTCTCCTTTCATTCATTCATTCATTCATTCATTCATCCATGTGTCCTCATTCATTCATTCATTCATTCATTCATTCATTCATTCATGTGTCCATTCATTCATTAATTCATCCATCCATGTCATTCATTCATTCATTCATTCATTCATTCATTCATTCATTCATGTGTCCATTTGTTCATCCATGTGTTCACTCATTCATTCATTCATCCATTCATAAATGTGCCCATTCATTCATTCATTCATTCATTCATTCATTCATTCATTCATTCATTCATTCATTCATTCATTCATTCACTCATTCATTCATTCATTCATTCATTCATTCATTCATTCATTCATTCATTCATTCATTCATTCATGTGTCCACTCATTCATGCATTCACTCGTTCCTTAATTAATTAAATAATCCATGTCTCCATTCATTCATTCATCCATGTGTCCTCTCATTCATTCATTCATTCATTCATTCATTCATTCATTCATTCATTCATTCATTCATTCATTCATTCATTCATTCATTCATTCATTCATTCATTCATTCATTCATTCATTCATTCATCCATTCATTAATGTGCCCATTCATTCATTCATTCACTCATCCATTCATTCATGTGTCCATTCATTCATGTGGCCACATTCATTCATTCATTCATTCATCCATGTGTCCATTCATTCATTCATTCATTCATTCATTCATTCATTCATTCATTCATTCATGTGTCCATTCGTTCATCCTTGTGTGCATTCATTCATTCATTCATTCATGTGTCCACTCATTCATTCATTAATTCATGTGTCCATTCATTCATCCATGTGTCCACTCATGCATTCATGTGTCCATTCATTCATGTGTCCACTCATTCATTCATTCATTCATTCATTCATTCATTCATTCATTCATGTGTTCACTCATTCATTCATTCATGTGTCCACTCATTCATGCATTCACTCGTTCCTTAATTAATTAAATAATCCATGTGTCCATTCATTCATTCATTCATTCATTCATCCATGTCCTCTCATTCATTCATTCATTCATTCATTCATTCATTCATTCATTCATGTGTCCTCTCATTCATTCATTCATTCATTCATTCATTCATTCATCCATGTGTCCTCTCAATCATTCATTCATTCATTCATTCATTCATGTGTCCATTTGTTCATCCATGTGTTCACTCATTCATTCATTCATTCATTCATTCATAAATGCCCATTCATTCATTCATTCATTCATTCATTCATTCATTCATGTGTCCATTCGTTCATCCTTGTGTGCATTCATTCATTCATTCATTC